>CM035179.1:10644767-10659615 GCA_020233015.1 Callinectes sapidus
TCCTATTTTCCACCTGCTCCATGATTATTTTCCGACTCTAATTCAAGTGAACTAGTGTGTAAAGACAAAATTGCATTAGCGCGCGCACACACACACGCACACACACACACACACACACACACACACACACACACAGACACACACACACACACACACACACACACACACACACACACACACACACACACACACACACCTTTCTTCCAAAACGTTGATTTCCGGTTCTCTTGTCCTAGGATCATTGACTTTCTTCACCTTCTTGTTTCTTCACTTCAAGACACTAATTGAACAAGATTTCTATCCTTTCCTGTGATTCTCACACCCTTTTCCTTCTTCCATTTCCTTCCTTCATTCATTCTTCGGTCATAAAGTGTTATTTTATATGATTAAGTTATTGATATTCTTTCTCTATGACATGGAACATATATGCCCGCTATGTGTATATGTATATATGTATCTATTTATGTATCTATGTATATAATGACGTATGTATATATGCAGAATAAAACTATGATAACTAAATGGCATGGGACCGTTTTATAATACTATTTTATTAAGCACAACCACCACCGATTTGTAATCCAAGCATTTTTTTTCTTGTTGTTTCATAAGATTAATTATGCCACAGAAAATATTAGTTTGGTTCTCATGTATGGTTTTCTTCTTTTGTTTTTTTTTAACTGAAGGTAGAGAATTCCTTTTAAATATCAATGGAATCATGGAAATGGGCACTAATATACTTAGCAGGTTCAGTGGAATGACTATCAAATTACTGAAAAAATAATTGAACGGTCTTCAATCAAAATCTTAAAAAATATTCTATACTGACCTTCATCCAAAACTCAAGAAATTTCTGGACTGACAGCATTCATCCAAATCTCAAGAATGACCCGATCCAAAACTTAAGAGAATTTCTAGACTGACACCATCCCGAAAGTAAGGAACGTCGAGAATTACTTAGAAAGGAACTTAGAGACTTGACTATCTATTACTCATCAGGACCGTTGTTAATGAATGTGAGAGGTCAGGTGAAGGGAGCCACAGGAGGCCACAAGGGACTCGGGACTGGTTTGGGTGGGCTTGGGACACTAGAAGACCCTGACAGAAGACTGCATACAGAATGGAGCAGGTCGGGTGCAAGGCTCAGTTCACTGCTCTGCTCATTAGAGAGTAAAAAGCAGTTCCTTCAAGGCCATGTCTAGTTTTCTTGTTATGTTCTAAAGCAGTCAACAAACGCGACATATTTATTTGTAATTTATATATAAACAAGACTAACATTGACATTTTGAGTTTTCCATAGAGTCAGTTAACTATGAAAGACACTCCCATGTCAGAAAACCTTTTTACTTCAAGAGCGGATGATGACTGAAACAGACTTAGTAGTCAGACTTTTGATACTACGTAAGTAGGTAGCAAACTTGGGGAAGAATGTTGAATAAATCTATAGATAAGGATGAAATACGGGTATAGATAATTATGTTCCCAACAAAGATTATTCTGTATATGTCTACTGACTCACTGCACCTTTTCTTATCTTCTTTCGCAATATTCTTAAGAAATTATCATTCTATAACACAAATCCATATTCCTGAGCATCCATATAGCAAGAAAAAGTTTATCAAATACAATAGTGATAATGTCATTCTATATCTAATGACTTTCAGGTGTTCATGAGTTCTTGTGCAGTCGGTCTCGTTAAGGTAAGTTACTCTTAACTCTTAAATTAGAGCACTGAAATCAATTAATCTTCGTCTCACTCCCTAATTAGCGGTGGTTCTTGACCTGCCATGTGTTTGATTCATGCTGCTTGTAACCCTTTAGATCTAAACGGAATGTACGAATGCATGACGTGCAATAAGATGCATCGAGCGTGTGAGTGTGTGTGTGTGTGTGTGTGTGTGTGTGTGTGTGTGTGTGTGTGTGTGTGTGTGTGTGTGTGTGTGTGTGTGTGTCGAGTATCAATAACATGTAATAAGCAACTCACCGACTGAATACTTACATGATCGACCGATGACTCTACACCAAATATATCATGTGGTAAAACAAGGGAATCATATGATCAAACGGGAATTTCAGTTGTAATGCACTAATTGCTTAACCTTGATGTCTCCACAGGTTAATTGGTTGACTGGTTGAATGGTAGTACCAGGCACCACAACAGTAGTCATGTGGCAACAAATAAAACAAGGCTGATAAAGATTTCCTGGTTATATCCGTGAATTTCTTACGTTTATGTCTTCTTGTTACCCTCGTCAAGTACAAATAATTATCTCTTGCATGTCTTCCACAGCAAAAAACAGAACAAAGCAACCTCCACCATTATGTCCCCAGGGATGCATGCTCTAGCTTTCCTACACCTGCATCACCACTAGATTAGACGCATTAAAAACAGATAATAAATGTATAATGATAATTTTGCTGACATTAACTTCATTTTCTCTGTCCCTAACATGTTTAAAATTATTCATCTACATTTTGCTTATCAAATCGCAAAGGAAAAGTTTATTAATTTTCATTTACTAATTACTTTTACTAGTATCTTTCGATCCAACTTTATTTTCTATTCAAAAATATTCATTGACTTTGTTGTTAATATATATATATTTTGTTTACCTATTCATCTATTCACTTAGGTTTGGGTGGCGCTAACAGGGCGGAGGTCCAGTGGCTCTTAACCTTTCAGCGACGCACCTCTCCAGTTTTTCATTCATTCAAATTTTAACGATGCCTTAATGTAGACACAAAGATTGTTAACCATTACTTTTAAATGATGTCTTTTTTTCCCAATATTTTTGCTCACTTACGACATTCAAGGATAAAGTAAAAAAGTTGATACATATTTCTATGGCTGTCAAAAAGGTGTGGGTAGAATTCTAAGGATAACCGAGCTTGATTTACATGAAAATTACTAGACATTCCGTGTATTGAGTTTTATTTCGAATCTTTAGGTACCATTGGGTCTTTCACCGTAACTGTGTGGCTTGCATGAGTTTTGATAGGCGCTAAGTGACAACGGTTTTTTATATTATCCTAAGTGTGTTCGTGGGGTGTAATCATGAAGTCACTTTTTGGAGCATTTTTTTTAGTACATACGTCCTTTGTTACCTTGAGAGTTTCCTTCACTGTCTGTCACCTGTATACAACAAAACAGGTTCCCTTAATAACACGTTGTCGTTGCTGTTCGATGAAGTAAATCAATAAAAACAATCCACTGCCAGGAAATAACTACATATTTTGTGCTCACTCTGAATTCAATACTCAGTGACAACATAGGAGGGGGGTAAAGTGTGTGTGTGTGTGTGTGTGTTTCTCTATAAACAAAAATTAGGCACTAAATCAGTATATAATCTAACAGTGTTTTCTCTCTCTCTCTCTCTCTCTCTCTCTCTCTCTCTCTCTCTCTCTCTCTCTCTCTCTCTCTCTCTCTCTCTCTCCGCCATGTCTTGTCAAAAATACTCCAGATCTCTCTCTCTCTCTCTCTCTCTCTCTCTCTCTCTCTCTCTCTCTCTCTCTCTCTCTCTCTCTAATTAAGGACCTAATGAAATCCCAGTGTCGCGGCATTCCCCAGGACACCACCACTACCCTGAATACCCACCCCCTCCAGCCCCTCTGCCCTGCTTATCACGAGGTGTGCGGTGTTATCTCAGTGTGGGAGCTGCAAGAGCCACTGAGGCGCGTCCGGACGTTACACAGACTCACTCCATAAGGTAACTTCATAACATCCTTTACCATAACATCAAGCGTTTGACAAAGATAGAAAAAAAAAATAATAAAAAAGGGTTAAGGATATCATGCAATCGCTAAAAGCACTCCTCAAATAGCCTTAAAGATTACTTCCTTTTTTTTCTATATATATTTTTTTCCTCTCATCCCTTTCTTTCCTTTAACACAACAAATAATAAGTAACAAAAACAATAGCGCTAACGTTGTAGATTAAATTATATCCATGCAGAATGATAGAAGATGACACTAGATAAGACAGGACAACATCTCTTTATGCCTCGTCTGCACTATCAATATTATACTACTTTGCACTATCAACATGAACACTGGGAGGCGACACTCAACTGAACTAAGAAACCAAGTGAATCAAGGAAGAAAGCCTAGGTGATGCAAGAACGCAGATGGGAACGAATGAAAAAAAATCACTATCCCCAGGTATTGCACATCAGCAACTAACTTAACCCCATTTTATCCAGCAAGACTTGATAAGAGAGTGGCATAGATTACCCTGATTACGTCAAGGAGCCCAGTTAATCTCTCACTCCCTCCCCTTATCTGGCGGCACAGCGGATGCACGGGACATCCACGGACCTTCTATCTGGTGGCCACGTGCACACTGAGCCTCACCATGCCAGCCTAGCGTGGATTATGTACCAACTTATGTCACCTGGAAATGCTTAAGATATAACTGGGAGGATATTATACCACAGCAGGGTGTTTAACGTTGGGAAGGGTGGAGTAGTGGTGGAGGGTTAAATATGGTGGAAGGATGAATAAAATAATTATTAGTTAATATGGAGAGGTGAAAATAGGGTTGGAGTGATAAATAAGGTGAAAAGATGAATAAGAGTTGTGAAGGATGGATAAAGTGTTGTGAATAAGACAGTATGATGGTTGAGGAATGGGTAAGATAATATGGAGAGGTTATAAAACGTTGATATGGCAGTGGAGTGATGAGTATGGTGGATAAATGAATAAAAGTTGTAAAGGATGAATAAAGTAGAGTTGTGAATAAGACAGTATGGTGGTTGAGAGATGAGTAAGATGATGGTCAGTTGGAGAAAGGTAAAAGCGTTGGAAAAGTGGATAAAGCAGTGGAAATACTGATGAAATAGTGGAGGGATGGACTAGGTGGTGGAGGGAAGGATAAGAGAGATGTTGATGTGACTAAACTTGTGGAATGGCAAATCAAATAATAGAATGTTAACACGAGGCAATAGAAGAAGAGAAAAGGGATGTGGTGGAGGATGTGTACTACTTTTTCAAGTGGATGAATCAACACCTTGAGAATTAATTGATAAAGTTTTGGTATATTTAGTGCTTTTAATCTAGTTGTTCTTGACAAGTACTCATTGTCACGGCCAGACATACGCAAGGGGGATGTCCCGCACAGATCACGCCTCCTCACTCTTATCTGGCAGCGGGGTGTAAACAACTCACTCAAGAGGACTCGTGGGAGGCGTTAAATACTGACACAAAGGAAAACAACGTAAGGGCAAGAAACTCATAAATAGCACAAGTTCAAGGCGTAGGTGTGGAGAATGCTGAGCGTAGTGGTGCTTTTTTTTAAATATTTAGTTCGACAGGCACAGGTGGAGAGGTCGACTGCTTAGCGGGCATACAAAGAGAAACTAATGACTCCCCAAGAATACTTTATTTCCTGTCATCTTCACCATAAGCATTGCATTCAAAAGCAGCTTGTGAACGAATTTAATTAGAAATAAGACGCTTCCTTAAATGGCCCTCAAAAAATGGTTCACTGGAAGACAAGGTAACGCAGGTCATGAGTTCCCCTGAGACACGGAGGCCTATCATTAAAGCTCATAAATCAACGGAATGGTGCCTACATTACTTCTCTTGTTTAATCAAGCGGCAAAGCGCTGCCGCAGGGAGGAAGTAGCAAACGGATAGTTAGCAAGATAAGAGCAAATGTGGCCATGGAACAGCAAAACAACAAGAACAGAAGCAACACTGAGGAATGCAGGAGAGGTTAGTGCAGGAGAGGTTTATGAATGAAAGGAACTTATCTCAGTGATGCGTGGTTTGAGACATGAATTGGAGGAGCTGACGAGACAAATAACCTTAAACTCTATCCTTTACCCCTGCGATGGGTGGCTGGACATTTATCTGAATGAGACCAAGTGATGAGACAAGTAATCTTAAACTCTGCCCTATATATGAGTGGTGTGTGGGCGGGGACCATGGCATATGAGAGACGTGCTGCACTCAAAAGAAGGAGACTCGCACACACATCAGAAAATAAACTCCTGCTCCACTAGAGCATCTACGCGTGAGAAAAAAAAAAAAGAAAATTGAGGGAGGAGACAAAGTTCCATCTTACCGCAATAAAGATAATTTAGTTATAACCGAGATATGAAAGTTTACCATCAAACTACTATTTCAAAAACACACATTATCTTTAATTCAAGACCACACACAACAACTACTTTACACGCGCACATTACAACTAACCCAAGGCAAGAGCGGTGAATGCCCTCGTACCGCGCGTCTCGCTTGTCACAAATCTGACAGCCATGCCTAAGCTATTCCATTACAACCGGTATTGTCGCCACATGAAGACAGACAGGTGGATAACTGTACCCCTGACCAAGGAAACCTGAATTCATGCAGCTAGTGAAATGTGAATACCTCTCATATGTTTCCCTGAAGTGAAATAAAAATAAAAGAAGAGTAAATAAAATAAAAAGAAATAAGTGATTTATTAAAAAAAAAAAATACGTGTTCATACAAGAGTTAGTACAGACATGATAACCTTTCTCTGTCTAAAAACAAATCTTACGTCCTATACAATGGAAATCAATAAAAATAAATTTCCTTCAATGAAAACCAGTCGGAAAGCAGACGTAAACCGATAAATATAAAACTTTTCCTTTAAACAAACACTCATCGAAAATGTAAAAGAGTGCAAAGGGAGGTTCCTAGACAGGTTTATTCCTTATGCGTGGCGAGTGTGCTGAAGGTTCATTATTTTCCTATATGGCAACACGAACTCAGCTCAAGGGAGGAGGCACATACTTGGCAACACCACCACCACCACCATCACCACCACCACCACCACCACCACCACCACGACATTTCCTCACCCTTGACATTCAGGACACCAATAAAAAAAATGCCTTCGAAATTCCAATTTGATTTTTACTTTTTTTCTTTCATTGGGTTTGTGACGCAGCACATTGGGGATGCAGGACCCCCTCTGATGGCGCAGAAGGGGAAGAGGAGATTAAGTCTTGTCTATGTACATACATGTTGCTTCTTTATATACGCCGCAGAAGAGAACAGAGAACAAAAGAAGCAATATAAGACGTAATATTGAGGTATAAGAGTAAATGATGGAAAAGTAATACGTAAAAAAAGAAAGAAAACCCTCATAAGTCTGGGATATAAAAAGAGTAATTGAGAAATCTAAATCAGAAGTAAAAGAGAGAGTAAACTCCAAAAAAGAAACCGACATATGAAAGGAACAAAACAACATAAGAGCAAAATTACAAAGCAAGAGTAAAAATACAGTACAAGATGTAATATCTTAGAAGAAAATAACATAAAAGTAAAAACATTATAACAAAACGTAAAAGTCAAAGAAATATAACCAGGAATAAAACTAGGAGGAAAACACAATAACGAGAAGAAAACTAAAAAAGTAAACAACAGTAAGTGGAAAATTAAGAACTAAACATCACCAATAGGAAACAAATTAGAACACAACCAAGAGGAAAACAACATACCAAGAAAAACATAAAAGGAACAGTAGGAGTAGGAAAACTTAACAAGGAAAAAACTAAGATGACAAGGAGAAAACTGAGAAAAACATCAGACTTTGAGAAAAATGAAGCAAAATTGGTAAAACTTCGAGTAAAAGCATAGAACATTAAATAAATAGTGAAACACCAGGAGGAAAACAAATAAACAAAACAAAAATGACATGAAACGCAATAAAGATGAAATTACACAAGACGTAAAAGTAGAATAGTATTAACAGAGAACAAATTTATAAAAGTAGAATAAGTGAAATGATAAAACTAAGAAATCAAATAGAAAAGAGAATAATAATAAAACAATCAAATCAAACATAACGTTAAAGTAGAACAGCATCACCAAGAAAAATAAATAAATAAAAAACAAGTAAAATGGTAAAAACTAAGAAACAAAATAAAATAAGAATATAAGTAACAACAAAACGTCCCACTAAGAGTAAAAGTAATCCCCCAACGGAACAGGTGAGGCGAGTGCAGGTGTTTCAGTTTCTTGGAGTCACACCGTCACCTGATACTCGTTGGTCGATCTTCGCCTCGGCCACGGACGGTGAAGGGCACTGACACACGAGACTGCCACAATGAGGTAACACTCCCGTTCGTCACCTTTCACCTAATAGTGTGATAACATTCCACTGAAGGTCTAAAAAGTAACACCATAATCGATCCGACGCCGTTCTAACCTTTGCGCGAAATTAAGGTGACATTATTCCCTGGCCTAAATACACGTGCACAAATTGGTCAGCAAAGGGAAAAAATACGAGGAAACTATGAGAGAAATTTACCAAATGAAAAACTAAGATCTTTCTGTGTATACGTGAGGAAAATTGATATATAAGATTGTGTAAGGAACGAGGATAGGAGTTGGATTCGAGCCATGCTAACAGTGCAACCACCTGTCGCTGACTATGACTGCCCTATATTTATGAACACCCTCACTACCTTCTCCGCCTCACAACCGCATTAATGAAGGCGACGAGAACTGTGCACCAACCCGCTCTCTTTTATCATGTTAATCAAGTGTCCAACGGAGGAATAGGGATATTAATGTACACTTTGGGGGAAGGGCGTGGAGGGAGCCAGATGTGTGCAATGGAACGAGAACCTTTAGTCCCTGAACGTCTCCAGACTACAACAAAGAGTGTAGTGGAGTGGACTGCGGGACTCGAGGAGCTGGCCAGTGGCGGGGTGAGATGGCGTCTTGGGCAGCAGCCAGAGGAAGCTACTTAGGGAGGAGAGAGAGAGGAGGCAACCAGAGGGGGAAGAGGAAAAAAAAGAACAACAACAACCGGCCAGGCGTGATGTAAGGACTTCACGGGTGGTGACCAAACCCTAGTTGCGAAAGGAGCGACGATAACTTGCATAACGAAGCGATTATGTTTTGCAATGGAAGTCACGTACCATAAGACAAACGAAAACAAGAAAACAGCTTGATTAAACCGTGGCATCACACACTCAGTTCATTAACCTACCATGTACCACCTCCCTTCCACGTCTCCTTTTGTCCTCTATACTCTTGTCACTCCTTCACAACGTTCTCCTCCCACACTGACGCATAAGGGTGGAAATTGCCTACTTCTATGATAAGTATAATCCTAAGTGTTACATCCACACAAATGCTAACCACGTGGTCATCAACTCTGTACCACGTGGGGGCTCATGTGTGAAAGGTTGGGATTGGATATGTAGAGTGCCCTAAAAACTAGTCGCGGTGGGCTGAGCTACATTCCAAAACTTGGTGAAAAACAGTCAACTAAGTTCTCAAACGCTGCATACCTTCTTGCATCTGTCAGTGTTAGTACAGCCAAGTTTTCTCATACCCCAGTTCAGAGCACGCAATATGACTTAGCAGGCGGCTCATTCCTCTAAAGGCAGCAGAGTGGGGTCGGAGGGAGAATTAATGAGTTAGAGCAGTGAGATGTCATGTGTTGGATCATTCGCGCACCATGCACTGGAGGTGTGGTGTCCTCGAAGTGATCTGACACTACGTAAGCAAGACACACAGATAACCTTGATAGAGGGGGAGACAGACCTCACCTAGAATAATGTACGGCAGGTGGAAGATTTTATTTATTTGGGACTTGATCTTCTGGTAAGGCGAAGTGAGTGACGAACTTATGACCTCCTTCTCAGTAATATATTTTTTAAAAATTCTAAAGTTGTACAAAAAACAATGAAAAATCGCTTAACTCTCCAATTTCTATGGGGCATATGACAGAAAAAATATATATTATATCAATAGTGTAACGGATGAGAAAAAAGACAAAACAAGACAACTGGAGTACTGACACTCATACTTCATCTTGATTCCTACTCTCTCTCTCTCTCTCTCTCTCTCTCTCTCTCTCTCTCTCTCTCTCTCACACAAGTAGATAGATATATAGATATATAGATAGGTACGTACCTACACGACAAGAGAGAGAGAGAGAGAGAGAGAGAGAGAGAGAGAGAGAGAGAGAGAGAGAGAGAGAGAGAGAGAGAGAGAGAGAGAGAGAGAGAGAGAGAGAGAGAGAGAGAGAGAGAGAGAGAGAGAGCTAATAAATGTCCCACTTCTCAACATGGATAGCAAGTTTGTATATGGGGTCAGTGTTGGCGGTTCCGTTCAGTTCCTCAGCGACAACAATGGAAGCTGATAACTGGGTGGGGAGTCAGGGGTCATTTCTTATATGTGCCTTACCAAGTGACATTTAGCGCTTCAACCAATACTGAGGGCACATTGGTATTCAAGCTACAACTCGCCTAATTTCTGTCTGTCACCGCTGTCTCTCTTCACCTGATGACGAATGGCTGGGTTACGTATCATAGCATAGTTTCGGAATATTTAATGTTTAGACAGATTCCAGCTATGTAAGACTCGCTATGGTTCATATTGCACTGAGCTGCTTCGGAGGCGTGGCTTTTCAATCGATACTCCCTGGTGTGTCCTTCTCAATGTTTGATCTTATGTTTTCTAACTTTCCTTTTCTCTTTATAATGAAATTTGATGTACCATTTTTATGTTTTTTTTTTTTTTTTTCAAAGAAGTTTATCATGATATGGCCATCCTCTTTTCTTACACTTTTCTTGATTTCATCCTTGTATTTTTTCTTATTTGTTTAATGTGGGGTTTTTGCGGAAATTTATGGAGACCTCTTATCTCAAAGCCCACCTATTTGGGAACCGTTATCCAGAGTGGAAGACCTTACCCTCGGACCGTGGCCGGTATTCGAACACGCACCCAAAGCGGGCGTGGTTCCACGATACCACGGCGACCACTATAACAAAATGTGTTTCAGATGTTCATGATTTGCCTCACTCAAACCACATTCTTATAATCAAGACAGGTGAACATCACTAAGATTTTTTACTGTTATGGTTGTTATGGCTGTTATGTTTAAATTAATTTTAAGACACACTGCTCTTAACCGTTTAAGTGACTGAGTAGTTGAAAATTCTAAGTGCCTAGAGTTTAATTTTCCACAATGAGATCACCAAGAACTACTGGAGTGAAAAAAATAGTGCTAAGCCGCCATAACCAATCAATGATAACACCTCTAAACGACATCGAACGGAGAAAGAAAACTGGATCGATACTAAATCTAAAGGACGCCGAGTAACGTGTCTTCCTGAAGGTCAAAGGAACCAGGAGGAGAGACTGGGGAGACAAGAGCCACGCATCCCTCCCCCCACCTCCTAACTGGTCCACGCTCGCCTTTGTTTGCCTCTACGCTCGACAAAAAGTATCTTGTTGACGCCAGTAATTGGCAAACGTTCTCAGCAAGGTAACACTTAGGCAAGGAAGAGGCTCCACGGCTCTCACTCACCCGGCTGTGGGCATGAGCTTTATGACGAGTGAAATTGTACCAGTTTATGCAGAGGTAAAGGCTCTGTCAATACCGTTATATTTGTGTAAAACGCTTCAATGCAAATTTTAGGGACTTGAATTAAGAAGAAGAAAAGAAAACTTCAATTTCGTATGAAACTTTTTTGCGGCACGACAGTAAGGATTTTTTAACCATTTTTTTTTTATTTTACCCCAGGCCAGATTCTCTTCTTACATAAAAAAAAATCACGAAGATTCATCCACGAAAACAAATCGATGACAGTTCCCTTTATAGCGAATTCTCACAATCTAATCTAACCGAATTTACCAAGGCAGAAATATTTGTTGAAGGTAATACTAGCAAAAAAAGGTTACATGGATGAATTTGTTACACAGAAACAATCATTTACGGATATGCAAATTCCCATAATCAAACATAACAAAATTTACACAGGAAATTATTTGGTAGGCATAATGATGACAAAAGTGGAAGTGGATGAATTTGAGTTATATACAAACAGTAAGGTTAATTTTGCATTGTTTAAAATACTGAGGACTGCCATTACTGTCCCCTGAGTAACTTGGATACATTTTACAGATGAAAAGAGATTAACAAAGGCAGGAGCAGGTGTGCACACAATAAGGAAGTAAGATTCTCGTACCCATCGTGACGCGAACAAACACAAGCAATTACCCAACACCACATCAACACCGCTCGCCTCAAGACATGCAACACCACTGCAGCTCTGGCCTTCCTCACTAACCACCACCACCACAACTTGTCCTGGACCTCCTCTTCCTCTCCTCTTGTTCTTATCCTCTTCCTTTCTTTTCTTTATCATCTTATTCCTTCTCTTTTCCTCCTTCTTCTCTTCATTCTACTACTACTACTACTACTACTACTACTACTACTACTACTACTAGTAGTAGTAGTAGTAGTAGTAGTAGTAGTAGTAGTAGTAGTAGTAGTAGTAGTAGTAGTACCACTGTTACCACCGCTATCTATTACCTTCATCACAGTACAATGCAAAAAAAAAAAAAAAAAACTTGGAACAATAAAACAGGAACGGGATTAACAATTATTCCAAAGTACAGAAAAAAAAGAAGAAAAAACTGGCTTCACTGTCCTCTATAAGTACAACGAAGCGCAACACAACAAAAAACAAGGCATCAAAAACTTCCGGAAGACGATTGCTACTCCGCCCTTGAGTGACCCTCCGTGAACGAGCAGGAGAACAGGACATGGCAAGGCAATGTGGCCATTAGCGACTCACCTCACCTCACCTCGCCTCACCTTGCCTTACCTCACCTCGCCTTACCTCACCTACTCAGAGGGTAGTGGTCCGATTCCAGTACTCGAGACACAAATCATAAGTTAAGGACAAGAAAAAATGGAGAATAAAAGCCTTCAAGCAAGAAACAGGCCTGGCAGGGTGAGAGGATAAGACAAGGGCGTGAGACGTGAGTGGGTGTGAGTGGTGTGGGTGGGTGTCTACTTGGAATGAGGAAGTAAAGTCAGTGTAATGTTGGTAACAATGAAGATGTGACGCTCTAAAGCTTAAAATTTTAGTCTTGAAGTGTGTCTTGCTCTCAAGGGGGCTGACAAATTAGTGTTTTTTTTATTATCTTATGTTGCCCTTGGCAAGCTTCCCACTTAACATAAAAAAACAGGTAAATTAATAAATGAGTACGATAGATAGGTAGATAGATGAATTAGTAAGTACATATATATACATGAATAAGTGCATAAAACAACACACACACACACACACACACACACACACACACACACACACACACACACACACAAGACCAGCCAAAGGGAAATACAAACGTACATACATTCCTAGATGAAGACCACAAGAGGGACAGAGGAAGCACATCCCAGTGTGTAGTAATTCTGAAAAACCCTTTACCACAGAACTTTCCCACAGGATTCATTTGGGAAGGTAGAGGAGACGATGCAGACAGTGAAGGAGACTGAAGAGATGACCTTCACTCGCTCCAAGGTGAGACAGACAGACAAGTAATAAGGATGCTTAGGTGGGTGGAAGGTTACACGGAAGGGTCAGAGCAGAAAGGGAAAGTGTTACTGGGGACTGAGATAGTCTGAGGTGCACGTTGTTGAAGTGAGATGAAATGTTATGAGATGAGGGTGTGCATGACAGTAAAATACTCTAGTTTCAGATTGAAAGTGTTGATATTAAGGTGATGTAGTCTGGAATTGAAAGGGATTGAGAGAATGATACACTGGTGCAACACGAGTTTCCGCAGATGACACCAGAGCTGAAAGCACAGGTTATTTTACGTTGAAAATGAGTTCTACACATATACATTCTGAGGCGTCGTTTAATCGTGGTATAAAATTCTATTCTTTTTCTGGACAGGGGAGACAGGTAACCATGATGAAGAGACACCTTGCACACTCTTCACTTTATCTATCACTTTATTTTATCCAATAGAATTTGATCGCATTCACTGTCACTGTCTCGGGAGAAAACTTTATGATCTGAATAATAATCAGTTCATTTATTGCTGGCCGCATTTCCAGTCACTCCCTGCTTGGACAGTATATTTTGCTTCTCACTATTACATCCATATTGCCGTTGTGTAATGCTTATTGGTAGTCTGTATCGATGCACTGTTGCACTTCGTCTCGTCATGGAATACTGAAAAGCTCACAAACTTACTGATATCATGATTGGATTATTTGTAATTTTAGCTCCTCGCCATGGATACCGACCTGACCCACCGTTAAATTAATTGCCAATATTTTCACCGCTGCTTGTATGTTTGCTAAGAAAAGACACGAACAGGGATGCAATTGCGATGCAGTTTAAGAAATGTGCATTTGTAATAAAAGGAATGTTCGTTCCTATAAGTAAATCCAGTAGATTATTAGAAAAAATAGGCGTAATTTCACTGGCAGACAGAGTTGGGAGAAAAATGCAGTGAGGAAACGGAAAGTACAAGTTGAGCTCCGTTATCTGTTTTGCCTCGTCATCTGAGCGTCCAGGAAATAACAAACTGGCAATGACGATACAAGTTTTTTTTCCTTCTTTTTTCTAATGAGTGAGAAAGAGAATAGTCATGATAACACTCATTATGGAGTCCTCAGTGGGAGAATCGCATCTCTGTACTGTTTTTCATCCTTCTTATAGATATTTACAGAGCCAAAGTTCATTCCACTGATTTCTTTATTTTCACTATTTTTTATCATCTTTCATATGTTTTGTTTGTACTTTTATACGTAAACCTCCTCCTCTTGTGTGTGTGTGTGTGTGTGTGTGTGTGTGTGTGTGTGTGTGTGTGTGTGTGTGTGTGTGTGTGTGTGTGTGTGTGTAGTGTGTACGCGCCCGGGGAATTCAAGTGCATGAGTCCGCGAGTGGGCATCACGGATCACTGCTTCATGTAAGTGTTCCCTAAAAATGTCAAAAAACTGGAATAGAAGACCTTTTCACTATGAGAGAGAGAGAGAGAGAGAGAGAGAGAGAGAGAGAGAGAGAGAGAGAGAGAGAGAGAGAGAGAGAGAGAGAGAGAGAGAGAGAGA
>CM035179.1:10675899-10680899 GCA_020233015.1 Callinectes sapidus
CACACACACACACACACACACACACACACACACACACACACACACACACAGACACACACACACACACACACACACGACAAAAGGTACAAATAAATAACTAGACCGCAGCTTCACAATTTATTTTTTATCACCTAACTGTGGTACAAAAAAACCACAGACAACACACTAGCAGGTTTGGATCCCTTACACCTACGTCATTACCTGAGACGCACCTTCGCCAATACAACACTGTCCTTCGCGGAGCCTTCGTCAGCAGGGCAGGGTAGCAGCGACACGGGGTTACCTCGTGAGGTGCACACTTGCCCATCTCAAGCGCCCACCACTTCTATTTTTTCCACTTTCCACCCTCTGACCTCATGGGCAGGGCGTGGCGGGCCTCACTACACTCCCCACACGTTTGGCTCTTTCCTCATTGGCTGGTGGCTTTCTTCTCTACGTCTCTATTTTGATCCTGTTGATGTGGAGATTTTGATTTCGTCATTTAGTTGTTATTGTTCTCCTCTCAGCCTTCGAATTTGTTACTGTTGTTGTTGTTCTTGTTGTTGTTGTTCTCATCCTTCACATAATTTTATTTTGTCCTTCTGTCTATATTTGATTGAATGCAAATCATGTTATTCTCACACACAGGTTCAGTAGGCCCAAGGATTTTTTAGGATTTGTTTTTATCCGTTGTACATTCTTTCTGTATATTTTTCCCTCTCCTCCTCCCCCTCCTCCTTTCCCTCCTCCTCCTTCTCCTTCTACTTTTCCTCCTCCTTTTCCTCCTCCGTTTCCTCCTCCACCACCTTTTCCTCCTCTTCCTTCTTTTCCTCCTCCTCCTCCTCCACAATATTCTTTTTTCAGCTCCACTAACAGTTCCTCCCTATGACAGTAATTTCCACATATTTTTTTCCAGATTTCAAGTTTTTCCCCGCCTTAATAAATAACGTGGGATTCGATTACCTTCGAATATGTACAGCTAAAACCTCCTTGACTTCACTACTGTCCTCCAAAAATTCCCACATCTGGTTTATTTTCCAAGAGATATGATGTCACGTTCCGGTCTGTTTCAGAGGAAAGGAAGGAAGCAGAGGAGCCTTATCGCCTTACTATCTTTCTCTCATGCTAAAAGATTCCAGTAAGTTCACGAAATAGACTACCACGAATAGATAAGAAAAGGGAAACTTCTCAGTAATCAGATATACTGTTTTTTCAACTCTTCCTGGCATCTTCCTGTTTTCCTGTGTTGTTATTCCTCCTCCTCCTTGTCTTCCTCATCTACAGACCCATCCACCATACATGAACACACGCGCACTGAATCACGGCGGAGTGCGGAGTGCCTAACATGGGGGAATGAATAATCAGGCTCTTCCACGCCATTCATCACGCCGCGGATTTTTTTGCAACACTATTCATCGCTACAAAGGGCTCAGAGAGATAGACACGGACCACCGACAGCTTACCGGGTGTCTAATTAATGCCTCCACCACCCTCCCGCCACTCCCACCACACTAGCTTCTCATTGCCCGCCCGCCCGCCCGCCCCTCCCTTCCCCCTGGCTAGCACCCGCCCCTCATCCCTTCATCCCTTCATCCCTTCCTAATCAACGTGCTCTTACCTTCCTCCTCACTGCCTCCTTGACTATCTTCACCTTAACCAGTTCCGCACACCCTCTGCACCCCTTGCCTTACCATTGCTCTCTTTTCCCCTTAGTCATTCGATCGTAATTTCCATTAACATCACTTCTCTCCCCTTACTAACGCCCTCTACCACGCCCAGCCTCCTAGCAACCACCACCACCACCGCATCCCTTCCCTTCGTCAAAAGTTACCAGTCATCCTACCCTCCTTTGAAGATCACCATCCACTTCGTCTCTTGTTCGTATCTAACCAGCCACCCACCTCGCTCTAACGTCTATTCTAGTTACCAATCTTCTAACTAGTTCATTTCTTTAGTGTCCTTCAGTATCCTTACAGTGTATCATATCCTTACATCGCTTGCAGGATACCAAGGATCATTCGACTTTTATAATTCTATGTTGTTGTTTTAAGTTAGTGTGTTTGATAATGAATATTTCACTAAGGGTCTATTGGTTTTATGTGGTTTGCTCCTCTTTTGTGTTCCTTTGGTATGCACACTATGTCATGTTATTGTTTGTGTATAGGTTTCCTCATCGCTTTTCTCCATACAAGCGCGGCCTTAAAATGTAACGGTGAAAGCAGCTTCTTAGAATACAGTTACTTTATTTTGCAAGAACTGGCAGTATCACAGTATTTCTTACCCGAATATATAATTTTGTCCACTGCTTCTTCATTTCATAACATCTACCATATAGTATGATTTATATCACAAACGCACGTGACTTCAAAAAATAAACTGCGAACACACACACACACACACACACACACACACACACACACACACACACACACACGTTAGTTCACACTGAAGCCACGCGTCTTGTTAGTGCACTCTACATTTTCCTTTTTTTTTTTTTTTTTTTTGTGCTGCAGGGCGTGTCCGAAGCTTCTATCTAGGCACAAGCCGACTTCAAGGACAGAGAGCGCCGCCCCGCCTGCCCCTCACTCCCCCAAGCCCTCGCAAACAGGTTGGCCCGGCGCGCAGGTATCACAGAATGCATGGAAGAAGGAGAGGACGCTGCCCTGGTAATGCAGAGCGACGCAGACTGATAAAAGCATTGGGAGTGACGGGCTACCTTGTTCGGGAATTAGCTGAGGGAATACAAAGAAAGAACAAGCAATAGCAGACCTGTTGGCCTTTATGACTTGTTGCGATAAAGGACGGGTTAAGGCGAGTGTTAGTAGAGCATAAGGCTGTTTGTTACTAAGGTTCAGGATTGTTACTATCGCTGGTGCTGTCTTCCATGGTTTCTTTCCGCATTCTCTGTCTTGCTTTTCAGTTACTTAACATTCAGATTCTTGTCCTCGCTGCGGGTTCGGATCAAAAAGGTGGTGTCAGCACGTGCGAGTAAGTGAGTCTGGACGGGTGTGTGTACATATAGGCTCACTCACCTATAAATAGTACAAGAACGTATGAACGAGTTTCCGCGGCGTTCAGTCAGTTTATATTTCCAGCAACAAACTCGCCTTGGTGTTACGAAGGCAGTCTGATCGTGACTTCATATAAAAACAGACATTTTGTAACCACTATTTCTATTTCCAGGTAATGTGAAATAGTTACCATTATTTTAAGATTGCAATACCCTTGATTATTAAACCTCAATCTTTCGGAAATCAGAAATCACTCATATTAACAAACATTATGATAAATACGTAACTAAGATTACATTAAATCATAAAAATATACATATACACACAACATACACACAAAAAAATCTACGAAATTTATCCTTGTGATTCAATGAAACGAGTTCATGAAAGGACAAATGAAAATATAAATCATTGAAGATTATATAAGAAAAAAAATAACACTCAAACAAATAAGATAAGCGTACAATTATAACATCATAAACAAACTTATATTAATTAAAAGGAGCCCAGTGGATCTACGTAATTAATCTAAACGAGTTCCCGAGAGGAGCGTGAAAGGACAAGGAGAGGGAGGTTGTACAAAGGTCTACATTATGCTTTGCCACGCTAATATCAGGGTATGAGGCAATCACTGAGCATCTCTCTGGTCGCCAACTGATGAGGACTATCTTCTCCCGTGAACTGAAACGTGGTAAATAAACAACAAGTGGTCTGAATCTTGGTATACGAGTTTTTGTTCCGATATATTTCCCAATATACTTAAATTCACAGGGTTTTTCCAGTGTGAAGAGGCGGTTATCTCTCTCTCTCTCTCTCTCTCTCTCTCTCTCTCTCTCTCTCTCTCTCTCTCTCTCTCTCTCTCTCTCTCTCTCATATATGGATACACATATCTACGCATTCAGACACCACGCTCACACCCCATATCACGTGTGCACCCACACACCTACCCACACACCTAAACACCCACACACCCACACACACACACACACACACACACACACACACACGCACGCACATACCCACATACACACAAAAAATCACTCCAGTTCTTTCCTAACGACAAAGGATAACAAGTAAATAAAAAAAAAGATAACCACAACAAAAAAACACAAATATGCACAAAAGGATTAATGGACGCAACAAACACCACAATAACACTAGGGACTAACTACTGACTCGCCACAAATGTTTCTATTAACTCTTTCACTGCGATGTACACCACAACACAGTCCTAAAACAGCAAAATCTTCACAAAAATCGACAAAAAATATAGAAAAGATCATTACAAAGAGTATATTGAACAGTCTTTAGTCAATAGAATGGTTTGAGATGGCAGTGGGTTAAGGTGAAAGATCTCAGTGGTGGTTTGGTAATAAGAAAGATGAACCAAATCGCAGGAAAAAGTGTTAAGAGTCGCAGTAAGCACAGGCCACTCATTGCTGGAACCACTCGCCCGTTTATCAAGAAGTCGACTGCTGCTGGACAAAACCTGATACTTGTCACATTCCAAGGTTATAATGAGGAGGCTCGGATACTTAGGCAGGCTAGGTGTTGAAGGTCACCCCCTGCTAGGATAAAAGGTGGTGGTGGTGGTGGTGGTGGTGGTGGTGGTGGTGGTGGTGGTGGTGGTGGTGGTGGTCCGTGTGTTGTTGTTTTGTTTTTTGTCCCCCTAACACATGATGAAAATATAAATGATGGTAGCTGTAGTTGTAGTAGTAGTGGTGGTGGTAGCAGTGTGGTGGGATGTGACGTGGTGGTAATGATAGTAGTAGTAGCAGTTGTTGTTGTTGTTGATGCTGTCGTTCTTGTTGTGGTGGTGGTGGCGGCGGTGGTGATCTTGCTCCATTCAATGTACACTCAATAATTCAAAAAATAAATTAGCTAAAATTAAAAATATATTACCACATCATTAAGAACTTTGCACCACGTACTCGGCTGCCTCCTTAAAACATATGGTAATGATTTATGCCAGTATATAAATCATGCATTATTGAACGTGATGGAGCACAG
>CM035179.1:10688399-10698332 GCA_020233015.1 Callinectes sapidus
AAAAAACTCACACGAACATGAGAACATGAAATAAGCCATAGGGCATCAGTTTTTATTTGTGTATAAAACATATCTACCTATATTAATCTGTTATACCTATTCATAAATCTTTCATTAACTCCCTACTGACTCAGCATTAAATATCGTATTCTGAAACACGATTTCTACATTTTAACAGAAAAAAGAGACTTGAAAACCAGGCTAATCATCTCAGTGGTCTCCGAAAACAGTTGTGGTGAGGGAGCAAAGGGCGTAATTACTAAGTCCTTTCTTGTCATCGACCATCTTATCTAAAAGTCAATTGATCTTTATCTCTTCATAATTTGAACTTTGTAAATATTGAATCTGATACTTTTACTACTATCATGACTATTATTAATCATACGACTTTTGTGTATATCATTATTTTATCATTACCTGTCGCCTCTTGAGCACTTTTATCAGATCATGTGGTGCTCTCCAGTCCTCTTCTTTATCCAGCTATAATCTTTATCATATTAGTTTCTAGTTTATTTATTAGTTTTTTTCTGGGATATAACAAGACAATTTTACGTGACAAGACCAAATCATTGCCATATCAGGGAAAATCTTGAACCGTATAAAAGACAACTAAATCCCAAGTTTCTATACGCACTGTCCTCGCTGCCTGTAGCTTCTATACAGTATGGGAGAAGGAGAGAACAAGTCATCGCCATACTAGTTAACACTTCCCAGACACACTTAACCTATGGCCAACAGACTTCCTGGACAACCATTGTTCCAGCATGACAATACCTGACTTGCAGCATTTGTGTGTGTGTGTGTGTGTGTGTGTGTGTGTGTATGTGTGTGTGTGTGTGTGTGTGTGTGTGTGTGTGTGTGTGTGGACAACCTCGGGGGGTAGGATCGTCTTACTTCCTATCTAAGCATCTTTGCCAGTTATTCGTACTAAATAATAAAAAAAAGGAATGAGTAAGCAGCCACAGTTGTCCCCTTGTTCCTCCTATACTGACTGACCTGTACTATCTATGGGAGCTAACAGTAAAAATAATCAAATACTAAATTAATCAAGAGATGTCATTTTTCTTCTTCCTGGAAATCATACAAAAGGAAACAGTTCAATCAAGATGTCATTGAAGTGTAAGAGAAAAGATGAAAATGTGGAAATGAATCAGATAAGCGTATTTCGTTAGAGAATTATGCAGGAAGTGAAGAAATATAAGAAGAATTAATCTGATGACTAATTTTTTTACAGGAAAATACAAAAAAAATTGATACCAGGAAACGAATCACGTTCTTGAAGTTAATACAGAAGAATAAAGGAAAAACAAAACATGATAAAAAGAAAAAAAGTACCAAAAAATTGCTTCAGGAAAATGTAGCAAAACTAGATAAAAAAAGTGACTAAAAAATTGTTGTTCCAGAAGAATACAGGAACACAAGAAAAACCAGAGCATAAATAAGTGTTGTAGGTCACCAGGTACTGCCATGTTTACCCCGACCTCGGCACACTACACAACACACAGCTGCCTTTGTATATCTTGTACTCCGATCTTCCTTTTTTTGTGTGCGTGTTGCCTTATTTACTATTATTTCCTGAAAAGTTTAGAAATACGCACAAACACCTTGAATTTTATAACTGACGAATTTCGTTTACTAATTTCGCATTGTGTGGAAATAATTATGATAGTTTCTGAAGGTTATCATATTCCCATCCTATTCCGACCACGTCAAGACTTCATTAATGTTTTTTTAGTGTTGTCTGCGCAGCTGTTGAAGGATGACGGTTGTGGCGCGCACATATCGATGATACAGTCACCATGTGCATGTAATATAATGTTAATCAATGAATGTCTTGACGCACACATGTTGGTGACCGTCCTGATGAGCACATGTTGGTATTTGACAGTCGTGATGAGCACATATTGATAATTCCGGCACCATATTACAAAAAATTACAATCTCGTAGTAAGTAAATATAAAAAAAGAATATAAACAGGTCCTTCTACCATAATATAAATGTGTTAACTGACATTTTGCAATATCTCCAGCCTGTCGTTCGTGGCCTGGGGACTGTTCCTCAGCAATACACAAGGAAGAAGCAGCAAATGTAGCTCATTATCACCATCACCACCACTGCTCTCCTCCCAAACCACCACCACTAGCCCCCGCCGCCACCACAGCCTCCGTACAGCCTCGCCCCGGTCCTGCCCACAGCGAGGGTAGCGACAAGCATCTTCCAGTCTCCCTCCCTCCCCCAACGCCTCCCCTCGCCCCTCAGTCTTGCGTAAGGTATCTGGATTGTACACTTTCTAATATGTCCTGTTTTATTGTGTTGCGAAGCGCACTAATTATTGCTTGTGTTCTCAATTCCGTCCTGTCCTTGAACGATGCACGGTAATAATGGAAGGTGCTTACTTATTGTGGGCTTTTTTGTGTCTCCGTGTCATTATTATTCCACCACTATAACTGTCGTTATGTGGCGATATCTTATGTAGTGTTGACTTTCCTCATCCAATGCAGGATCTAAGAAACCCAGAATAAAAAATCACACATCAGAGAGGTGTTATATTGATATGTGATATACGTGATTAGAATAGTTTGTAATATTAAGTTTATGAATGTGGCATATGCATACATATGATACGAAACTACATCACAGTTGGAAAATTTCTTTATGTAAGTAACCTTAGCCCACTAACTTCCTGACACCAACTATTTATTTATTGGCAAAATGTTACTTTTTTCAAATCAACGAAATTAAAGAACCAGTGGTGTAAAATCAATCAAAGCGCTAATATTGTTTCAGAATCAAAGAAAATAAATAAGGAAACAAGTTATCTTTTATTGGAAAGCTTTCGGATTGATCTAGTGATGCTTACATACCGTTGATGCCTTTACGAGCACACAGACAACACCTTCTGACATTCAGTACACCTGCGCCCAGTACAGACTGCCATTAAGAAGCCTGACATCACTTCATGACTTAACATCACACTACCGTCCTACTTTCCCTTACGTCTGTCTGTCTGTGTCCTCTCGCTTTGAAAACCTTTGAAATTCTAAGCCAGAGGAGGGGGAAAATGATTGGTTTCTTATGTTTTCTTCCTCAATTTCGTCTTCTCTTTTATCACTTTCCATCTCTTCACTGTAAGAAACACACGGATTTCAAGGGACCGATGGAGGACGATGAGGATGATGATTGTCTTCTTATGCTTTCTTCCCTTCTTCTTTCTTCTTTTCTTAACCTTTTATTTTTTTATCTTTTTTTCGTTACCGTATAATATGAGAAACAAACGAATTTTCATAGACAAAAGGATTAAAAAGACAACGGCTATGATTGCTTTCTTTTACTTCCTTCCCTTTCTCCTTTACCCTCTCTTCGCCTTCCTCTTCTACCATTTCTTCACCTCCATCACTATACACCATAAACACGAGTCATGCTTCCGTCACTTCTTCCTATCAAGCAGAATTCCACACAACAGCACTTTTTTCCTCGCCTCAGTCACTGTCGCGGAACACAAACAGAATGGGTAGCCACAGTTTTTATAGGAACACGGAAAATACACCATCAAGGACACACCAGCAGAAGAAGAAGCTGCAGGGACGAGGGAGACAGCGCCGGAGGAGGGGCAAGAGGGAGAAAACTGAAGGGAGGAGGGGAGAAGGAGGGGGGAAGGAGACTGGGAGATGGAGGGTGAGGGGACTGGATGCTTTGGGGAAGAAGTAAGTGTGGGTACAAAAATCCAAGAGTAACTGGGTTTATATATGCAACAGCATCAGAATGGGAAGAGACCAGATATCAGGATACTTGTAGCTTGAGGGGAGTCTGGTATTTTTAGGGTGTGGTAAGCGGTGCAAGGAGGGATAGGGACAGAACTGGAGGGAGCATAAGGGAGGGTTGGAGACTAAGGTTTGTATTCAGAAACGCTTTGCTCTCTCACCACGACTATTTTCCAAGGCCACAGAGATGATCAGCGGGGTTTACAAGAGTATTTTTCCAATCAATAATGTAGAAATCTTGTCTCTCCGCCTCTAGAACCAGAAAAACACCTTAAAAACCCACGCAAATTTAAGTAAAGCCCTTTGAAGCAGCGAAGGTGAGACGCAGATGTGTTTGAGCATACGAGCTTAAGGGTGTGGTGCGCGAGATGGGGTGAGAAGGGAATGAGGGGGAACAGGGGGCTGGAGGCATGGTGGAGATGGGATGGGAGCAGGATCAAGAGGGGAGGGGCCGTGTGAGCAGGTTCGGGGATGACTGCGAGTTATGACATCCCGCTTATAACAAGGGACAAAAGGATGAGGTAACCCTGACGTAACACCATACATGCCATCACACCACGGAGATACTGATGGATACTCTGAATATTCCTGGCGTTCCTGCATTAGTAGAGGGACACAAGAGGGACGAGAACGAAGAGCAGACTGAGAATACCATAACGAACACATCGAGTTCCCCCCAAAAAACCCATCTAATCTGGTTCCTCGCGAGCTTTCAAATACTTCCCCTTTGCTTCGTCCTCAGCCATTTGTTCCCGGTGGGGGCGCGGCGCGAGGGACGTGGGCGGTGTCGCAAGGCTCACCACGGCCCCGAGTCAGTCTGCGGATGTGGTCAAGACACTGGTTTGGTTTTTGTATAATTGCCATACGGGCCTGTAACTCTTGCGGTGTGCTATTTATATACGGGTGCTTCGTCTGATGGACTAAAATAGGAACTGTAATGGTGTCTTGAGTATTGGTCAAAGTATTAGTCTGCCTGCATTGCGTTATACACGTTTGTCAGTCTTAGTATGCGTTATCTGTATGACTCAGTGGTTTAGCAGACTGAAGAAGAGATCCATATAGTTTGTAAGTGGAAGTCAAGGTAATAGTCAGCCTCCAATCATTACATACCTGCCAATCTCGTTTTATTCTATTTATATACGATTACGTGTTCTGGTGGATTCAAAGGGAAACTCCAGTGATGTCCATTGATTAATGATAAGACATTTTCTCCGTCAAAAACTTGCCCCTTCTTGCCGTCTGTATCCGGTAATCCCAACGCAATCTGGATATTTTCACGGTCACGGCTTGACACTGCACAGTTGACGGAGCACCATCACTGCATCACCACATCACTCCAACTTCGATATTCTTTCCCTTGATATTTTGCACACTTGAACGGAACATTACCTCTCTATCATATCATTAGCCTGCAAAGGGGCTGGCAAATTACTGGGATTTTTAAAAATTGTTTTATGCTGCTCTTGATCAGCTTCCTTCTCTTATATAAAAAAAAAATACCCTCGTTTTATCACATCATCACTGCATTATTCTATCACTTTTCCCCCCACCATCCCATCACACCATTAATCCTTAAAGTAATCATCACATCACTACAACACTTCAGCTTCGTTATTCTTCCTCTTCACAGGTTGATATTGTACACACTTCGACTGAAAATTATTTCCCATCACCTCATTAACCCAACTTCCCATCACCCCATCGCCCCATTACTATCACCCCCATCAGCTCAGGTACGCTTCACAAAACTGCACTCTTGCATTATTAACACTACTTTTAAACAGTAAAGAAATAAAAACTAAAAGAAAAAACACCAACTTGTAAATGAATAGTTAAGTGAATAAACGATAAGACAAAAAGTAACTCAATATCTGGTGCAACAAGTGTACTTTCTGTGCAGTTTGATCTAGATTGTGGTCCGACGAGCTACTTTACCGTGTTTTGTTTTGTTTTTTTACCCAATAATTTTTCTTTATACTCCGCGCCAAGTTCCTCATTGTCCCCTTCAGTACCGGGACGCATTCTTACCATGAGTTTTGGGTGTATTTAAACGATTCTCTTGATATCAGGAAAGGTCTATACAGGTCAAAAGATTAATGGCCAGACTCTATACTATTTTAATCCCCATATAAGTTTCTAAAGCTGTATAAAGTTGATAAATAATATGCAGAATAAATATAAAAATACGTCCCAATATTGAAGGGGCTAAAGTCACAAAACACTCCCTCTTCTTTATTGTTACCATTATCTTTTTACCCTTTATGTGTCTTTTTAATAATGAATGGTGGAAAAAATATTATAGGTGAGTATGATGAATAAGAATAGGAAGGTATGTTTCATAAAGCGGCTACCACATGTACACCTGGTGGCTTTTTTGGTTGACGCTTTTTACTTCCTTCTAATTTTCACTAATTTTCTGCCTTGTCTTTTCTTCCTTGCTTGTCTCTTTCTATTTCCTAACTGAAGTGGAATGTGAAGCTTCTTTATCTTCAATGTTGTCTTTTTTTATCATATTTCGCAGTTATACTTCATTCATTTCCACTTTTTTTCCTCCCTTGTATTAGACGTTCAATTTCCGTCTCTTTCTATCTTCTGAACTGAATGAAACGCGAAACTTCCTCGTCTCCAATATTGTCTTTTTGTGCAATTATATTCTAGAATCCTGCCTGTTGCTCGCTCCTATTTTTTTTTTTTTTTTTTTTTCCTGCACGGTGTATCCTTCACTGTCTCTCTGTTCCTGTTCCTCAGACTCAAATAAATGTGAAGCTCGTTTAACTCAGTATTGTCTTTGTCATTTAATAATTATGGTTCCACCTTATTTTTTTTTAGGTGTATTTACTTATTTTTATTCTTATCTATTTATTTATCTCCTTACTTTCATTAACCTATATTTACTTATCTATTCATTTTCAACCATTTTACTTTCATAATCCCTTCCTTTATGTGCTTCATTTTTTTTATTATGTACGTAGTTATCTATTTTCTTGGCACTATTCTTTTCTACCGGTCTCTTTTGTTTTCTAAAATAAAAGATGGTTAATATCTATTAATATTTACTACTTTTCCTCCTCCTCCTTTTCCCTACCTTTTCCCCCTCTTCAATTTACTCTCTACAAAACAATTCATCGTTCTGTCCTCTCTTTTTTTTTTACTTCTGTCTATCTGTCTGCTTCTATTTCAAAATCAAGAAAACGTTACACAGAGAAAAAAAAGTTATTTTACACTGGGTGACCTTTTCTTTAATCCTTTGTGTGTCCCTTTACCTACATCCCTCCTGGAACTCACTTTGTTATGTACACCACTTCCTCTTGGCACACTGACCTAATTAATACACCTACAGAGTGCTGAATTTCAACCCTACGTGTGTTTGTAAAGAAGGAAATATTAAGGAAAGGAGAATATGCAAATCTCAGAGTCTTGTATTCTATGACACAGTGATCTAATTACTGTCCAGTCTTGTATAGAATGCATACCTTCAAGGTATTTGTGAATGTACATATAGAGAAAGAAACTCAGATACTGTATATAGTGAAGTACGGTGTATTGAGTTTCAAGTCTCACTGGCCAATGTTATGATGCGGCGACTTAATTTCTATTATGAATTGGGGAGATAAGCTAAGAGTAAAAAATACAAAAAGCCCTCTCATAATTCAATTAATGAAGGTACTTGGTGTATAGTTTCAATGCACAGTGATTTATAAAAATATACACGGTAAAAAAATTAGCAGTGCATATAAATTAGGTCTGATGCAACCTTCAGTGTCCTGCGTTTTCTGCCACAGCAGCTGATTAACACAAGTGCGCAGCCACATCAAAGCAGAGGTATTTGTAGAAACACATGAGGAACAATAACTCATAAACTATGTATGTAAGGTATGACGTCAGCTTCAGTATATGTTTTATGATCTTCAGCTCATGCGACATTAGGTTTTGTCTCATTGTATGAAATACCAAACACCATCACAAGTTCCTGTCAATATTATGCAACTTTGGCTCTTATTTCCCGCCACCACAGGAACACTTGTGCACCGCGAGACCCCTGAGTGTTCGAGAGTATGTTCACAATAGGCAGGTTCGGCTGTCACATGTTCTTAGTCAATTACTCCACGGAAAGCATTTTTTTCTCCTAAAGTTCACGGACTCGTACTTCTTGCTACAAGGGAACAGCTTGCGAAACCATGACTCTTACAATAATGGGTCGACGCTTGAAGTTCACAGGTCAGCGGTCTGTCACTCATAATCCAATAATCTACTATTCTAGGTTAAGTTAGATCCGATTAAGCATTGTTAAATAAGTGAGGCATGTAAAGCTAATCTATGTCAAAGTCAAGGTAACGTAATGTAGGGTTAAGTATGGTTAGTAAACTTAAGCAAGTAAAATTAATCGAATTCAAATTTAAGGCTGGATAAAATTAGATAAAGTAATGAAAAGTAAAACAAGGTAAGGTAAGGTCAGCTAAGGTAAGGTAAGGTAGGGTAAAGTTAAATAAGGTCAGGCAAGGCAAGGCAAGGCACAGCAAGGTAAGGCACGGTAAGGGAAGGTAAGCGAAGGTAAGGTAAAGGTTAGTGAAGTAAAGCAATTTATAGAAGATATTAGATAGTGTTAGACCACATTAGTAGTTCATACTAGTAATTGCTTCTGTGATGTTTTAGTAATTTATCTGGCAACTCAAAAAAAAACTTGAACACTACAGCTGCAGAATTCACGAGGTAAAAAACACTAATTTTAATCTGCCATTCAAGTTAATTGCGGGACAGTTGGATATACATTTACTCTACATATTTAGAAGCCAGCGCACTTATGACAGCATTCACCAGGTATTGATTTGATACTTGTTAGCCAAATTATCAAACATTAGGCAACTGCTCAATCTGAAGCTCTAAAACTCAAGAACACTTACCGCAAGACTAGTTAAGTAAGGAGAAGCGTGAGGATGTCATTCGCTACCCATTATAATAAGTTCGCATCACTTATTAGTACGGTGACACTTACGTAACTATTAAGCTTAAAACTAGAGTCAGGAAAATCAGCAACGTTCACCAGGTAATAAAAGGTGCCAAGCTGTCGTGCATTATCTGGTATTTACTTCGCATTATTAATGAGTTCGGTAAAGTTTATGAGTATTTGACTTGAAACTAATACCCAGAAATTCTACAGCAGTATTTGCTAGATAATTACAGATATCTGGTAATCATCCATCACCTGGAAGTTGGTTCGTTTTACAGCTGTATAACCTGTAATTTGAAACCAGAGTACATACAGAGCTACTCCCCAGGTAAAGAGCGGTACTGGGTTGTTATTGATCACCTGATAATTAGTTTGATAACTCTTGTGAAAACTAAGAACTATTTAGCCAAAATACAAATTGTAAAAATCGACAACCACGAAGGCGTAGGTGTTTGTCTAGCGTTTATTACCCTGGAATTAGTTAACTGTATTATTAGTTCTTTTGCCCCTTCAGTACTGGGACATTTTTACCACGAATTTGGGTATGATGAGATGATTTCATTGCTATTAGGAATGGTCTACAGAGGTCAAAAGATTTTCTGAAACTACATAAAATCACCGTATAATAAGCAGAATAAATATCAGAAACAAATCTCAGTACTGAAGGGGTTAATAACTAAGTATCTACCTTGACTAACTATTCAACTAGATACCAAAGCACTTAAACCAACATTCACTACGTACTATCTGACAATTACTTTACACATTTACCCAGACCTCTGCAACCGAGATAACTAACATCACAATTCAACACTACACCAGAACACCTACACCAACATTCACCAGGTAAGGACAGGTGGTGTGAGATCGAGGTAACGGGAGCCTCTTTCACATTATACCGGCATCCACGTCTTCTCGGGAAAAACTGATTGCTTATTACATCAAAATACCAAGGTCACGATGAAAGCGGGTGAAAAATTATTGTCACAGAGACTGGGCGCACAAGCGTGAAGCGGCAAAACCCACCTACGTACTGGGTTCATTCGGGCCACTACAATTACAGCGTCTGGTCCTGTCCTTGAGAAAAAGTACTTGCTGCATGTACGCTCTCTCCCACTGCTTCTTTGTTTCTCGCCGCTATAGCAATTACCAGACTCCGACCAGTGGGGGGTACTCGTATTATTCTCTCTCTCTCTCTCTCTCTCTCTCTCTCTCTCTCTCTC
>CM035179.1:10859514-10867014 GCA_020233015.1 Callinectes sapidus
TTTGTTTACACGGATATCAATATTTTGTCATGTTTGATTTTTTTAGTCTTCTTTTCATTTATATTTTGTAAACTTCTGTAATATTTCGAGTTTAATCTGGCGTTGTTGTGCAGCGTTTCTTTCATCGTATTAACTTCCACGGTGATATAATTAAGTAACTCACGTAACTGCAATTGAACTTTATATTTTTCAGTAGGTATCTAAAGTGCTAAGTAGAAAAATATAAAATTCACTTAAGTTTTCGCACTACAGGTGCTATTAAAAGTCTCATAAAAACACCATTTCATTAAAACATTCTCTACCTTCATCCATTTTTGTTTCCTCCCATTCTTCTACCGTGATTTACCCACCTTCCTTTACAGTCCACTTTTCCCCTCTAACTATCACGCTGTCTTCTTTCAATCCACACTTCTCCCTTCGTTTATGCAAACCTTTTCCTTCTCACCCTCCCTTATCGCCACGGTACTTATCTCCTTGCTCTTAACCCCTGTCCATTCCAAGTCCTGATACATTTATTCTTCGCTGCTTTCATAGCCGCCCCTATCCCTTCTCTTCCTTTCTTCCAATTTCCCACTCACCGTCCTCTTCATTCTTCCTCCCTGGTCCTTCCCATAGGCCTCATCCCGTCATTCTCTCTTTCTTTCCCTCCTTACCCCGTCTCCCCTTTCCTTATCATTGGCACCATCAGTTGGCACTTCTTCTTTCCAGGGGTTAGGGAGCCCAGGGGAAATCACACGAGTTCCCGCTTGGAATTCACTAAGAGCCGCTTTGGAGTACGGATGTTGAGGTGTTGAAGTGGTGTGGCTGAGACTCCTGGCTGGGGATGTGGTGTGGAATGTGGTGTGTGGTAGGTGTTAGGTGGTGGTATGATGTGGGGAGTGGTATGGACGGTGTGATGTAGTAAGCGGTATGTGGTGAGTGCTGGTTAGATATGGTGTGATGTGTATGGTGTTGATTACGTGTTGCACTAGAGTGTGGTATGTACTGGGCAGGTACGAAGTGGAAGTATGGTGATGTAGATTATGTTATGGTGTTGATTGGTGTGTCATGTGGAATGTAAAAAAATATGGTGGTGAAAATGTTGACGTGGAGTTTTAAAGTAATTTTTGTCAAGGGACCAATAGTGTATTCTCAGATTGTTTAATTCATATATATTAAACAGTGATTCATTAAGTTTTACGATCCGTGTCATTAAGAAAATATATTAATCAAAACATATATCTCATCCGGCAAGTAATCTTAACCTTCATTTAAGATATCCATTACTATGAACTGTAACGCATTCTTCTTACTCCCTTCCTCATTAGCGTGTTGCTCATATCACAGTATTTTTTGCGTGAAGGAACACCCAACACTTAGACAACACACACAACCTCATGAAGGCTCCTCACTCCCCGTTAAGAGTGACTAAGGCATACCAAGAGGCACTAACACGAACCAAAACACACACATACACTTGCTAAAATGCACAGTAAGAAAGCGGGAGGCAGCGGAGGCACCCAGAGCCCCAGGAGAGGGTGTCGTATGCTCATGTTTACAAGAAAAACCTTCCACTGGCGCCCGAAGCCCAACTGACCGCGTCCGGCGTCCTTTGATCCCCTTCGTCGGCGTAAACACTCCGGGAGGCGAGGGGAGAGAGAGAGAGAGAGAGAGAGAGAGAGAGAGAGAGAGAGAGAGAGAGAGAGAGAGAGAGAGAGAGAGAGAGAGAGAGAGATTTTGGATTGGAAGAGCAAGAAAAATCAGGTGGTATCTGCTGCATCAGCTTGGCATGAAGGCAACACAATCTGATCATCTCCCTGTATGTTTTTTTCTTGGGTTTACTGTCTGATCCACATTCCACAATACTCATAAAAATATGTAAATGCATCAGTATATTGCTTTAATAATTTGGTTAATGCAGAACCTTTTTAATTGAGGGCCCATTTTTTTCTATTTCCGAGCAACAACCTCAACTATTTTGATTAAGATTTTTTTTATGATCCGTCGGGGGGGGGTTGAAGACAAAGTGAAAAATAAAACTTTATATCAACTCTAAAATTGTGAAAGTTATCATTGGTGTTGCTGTTTTATTAGTATCTTTGTTGCTGAGGTTGATGGCTGTTACGTAACTAATATTTAGTATGAAATTGAAAAGAAAGTTTAGAACATTACACAGACTTATATACATTTTACAATAAATCAGTAGAATAGAAAATATAAGACAGAAACGAAAGAGATAAAACGAGGAGGGTGAGGAGGAGGAGGAGGAAGTTGAGGCGAGGAGAGAAGGGGAAGTGAGGGGAAAGATACAGAGCGAAGGAGGAAGAAGGGCTAGAAAAAGGAGAGAAAGGGAGGTAAAATGAGAGGCCTCCGTCGTGTCGTTAGCGTCTATGATGTAAACAAGGCAACAAGACTGGCCATTGAGGCGGGTCTGGCGAAGGTCTGCTTTGGGGAGCAACTTATGAGCCTGGCGGGAGTCCCTTCAGTGTGTGTCTGTGCCTGTGACGGACTACCAGAAGTGCTCCCTGTATCTTTCCCCTCTTACTTTTTATCCCTCTCGACCATTTTTTCAATATTCTCCATCATATTCAATCTTCTTTCCCTTCTTTCCAATATTCAAGTGTTACTATGTGAAAAAAAAGAACTGGAAATCTGTATATTGTTACTGAATGCGTGATTGTCAGTGCCGTGTGACGAGTTTCATCTTTCCCTTTCAGCGTAGTGTCTCATGTTGAAGAAGTCGTGATTAGCTGAGTGAGACGCGGCCCTCAAGTCTATCGAGGCAAATCTCTAAATGGGCCGTGTTTTATGACGCTTCGTTCATACATCGCAGGAGTATATGAGCCGCTGTTCAACTTTATTGGCACGTAATTCGTTTGGTGCTTTCCTAAGTAATTTGTGGCGGGAAACGAGCCGCCAAAGGACCGCTGCCTGCTTGTGCTGAGAAGCCCGACCGTCGCTGCTGCAGGAACTGTGTTTACTTGATCTTGGCTCGTATGTGACGGTGGTAAATTTTCCGCTGGCGGCTAGAGAGGCTTATGGTTACCTGTCTCGTTTTACCTTGATAAATGTGTTGTTATGTCGTTCAAGACGCAAAACAGTAGCTAAAAGATTGAAAATTACTGTTGCGCAAGACTCTGGTATGGAAATTGAGTCTATTATGAACCTAAGGCTGCAGATAATTGTGCCCTCGTTTTTCTGTTGTTGTTATGTAAGTATTTCTTGTTGTATGTTTTAGACTAACGTAAACACTTATGTAATGCAGCATGATATAAAAACTGCAGGTGTGAGACTTGAAACAGTGTGGTTTAAACTGAAAATGCTTTAAAATCCGTATTTACCTGCATGGCCACATAACTGTCACGATTTTCTCAGGTGAGGCATGATAAGGGCGACAGAGTGGATAAGATTTCTTGAGGAGGCGCGGCACTAAAGGATAAAATTGTATGTAAACAAATATATATTCATCCTCAGTGGCCCTTGAGTGTGCCAGCCTCAGGTGTTTACGAGTACTTAAACTGAGAATATTCACTTGGGAAGAACCGAAAAACTTGCTGCTAGGATGTTTACTCTTGTTTTTTTCTTTCTTTTTTGGTGTCTGAAGTCTCACCACCTGCTTTTCTTTTCCCCATACTCCTCACCTCTCTCTCTCTCTCTCTCTCTCTCTCTCTCTCTCTCTCTCTCTCTCTCTCTCTCTCTCTCTCTCTCTCTCTCTCTCTCTCTCTCTCTCTCTCTCTCTGTCTCTCGTTCTTCATCTTTCTTAATCCATTATTACTATTTTATTGTTACGTGTTCCTCCTCACCTGTAGCTCCTCTCCTACTCTTCTCTTGCTTTTCTTCTATTTTTCTTTTCTTTTCTCTCCATTCCCCACCTCCTTTCTTTCTTTTTTTTCTAACTTCTTAGCTCTTCATCTTTCTTAATCCATTATTTTCGTTGCTTGTTTCTCTTTGCCTTTAGTTCCTCTTCTATCAGTCCCAGTTTCTTTCTACTACCTCTTCCCATTACTTCCTTAACAAACACTGAGATGACATAGGGTCCGACAGTAGCCTTGACAGCAAGCATAAGAAATGAACATAAGAGGACAGGGCCTAATTTTCCTCAGCAGGGGGAGGAAGGTGGAAGCCATTGGTGCTAGCAGGTGGGGATAAGGCCAAGGAAAAAAAGCAGGCTGATCTTCACCCCCCGCTGTGTGGTTTATAAAATGGGTGTGTTGGGGAGGAGGAAGAGATGGAAGGCGGAGGTCATCGAACTTTGAGTTTAATTTAATGCCTTTCTTTCATAATTCATCCTTCCTGTCAAAGAATCTTGTGTGTGGAATGGAATTTTTTTCTTGTGTGTGTGTGTGTGTGTGTGTGTGTGTGTGTGTGTGTGTGTGTGTGTGTGTGTGTGTGTGTGTGTGTGTGTGTGTGTGTGTGTGTGTGTGTGTGTGTGTGTGTGTGTGTGTGTGTTTATTTCAGAGGTTTTTTTTACTTTTGTGGGTATTTTCAGTTATTTACACAGGATGCTTAATAGTCACGATCAAAAGACCTTCACAATTTCATATTTTGAGCACCATTGTCATTGACTGGTTACTGGGTGGTAGAGGCGATGGAGACAACCTTGCTCTGTGAATGGAAGGTTGCTGGGTTATAAGATAGGATGCCTCCTCCTGGTACAAGAATTACAAACTCCGGAACACCCGCGTTGGAGCCCTTTTGATACTGAGGGAGACGAGGCCTATAGTAATCCTCCAACCATCTGAGTTAAAAGACAACAGGGCGTCCATACATACGGCTTAATTATATGATAAGACCTTGAACCTCTATTTTTTCCCGTTCTTTCTTTTATCTCCATTGAATTATATTTCCTTTTTCTCTTCTTTTCTTGTTTTCTGCCTCACTTATTGGGGGCGGCGGAGGGGAGAGGTGCCGGAGAGGAAGCGCGGTCTCGTAAACCCATCGACCGTGACAACACCGCAAGAAGCTGTGGTTGAACCTTTACGTTAAGGAACCTACTCATTACTTAATACCACGACAAATCCGCAACCGTGAGTTCCTGGTGTGTGTGTGTGTGTGTGTGTGTGTGTGTGTGTGTGTGTGTGTGTGTGTGTGTGTGTGTGTGTGTGTGTGTGTGTCTGTGAGAGTGGAAAGCAAGTGCGTATTGTGCTCACGTTAACCCCTTCACTACTGGGACGCATTTTCATATTTTTCTGTTTATTATTTGTCGATTTTATACTGCTCCAGAAATTTATTTGGGGATAAGAATAGTACGGTCTCTGGCCATAAATCTTTTGCCCTGCGTGGACCCTTTCTAATGTCAATAAAATCGTGTAATCACACCCCAAAATCGTGTTGAAAATGTGTCCCTGTGCTGAAGGAGTTATGTCTTCCCTGTGTTGTGTGACGAGATGAAGTGTATCATCTCTGAATATTTGGGACTAGCAGGTGACAGGTAGGCGGTCAGGTTTTATGTCTAGTATCTATTTATTATTTTATTCATTGTATTTTTTTCAAAGTGCATTCTAATTGACTTGATTATATTGTTTTCATTGCGTCTCTTAGTCTTTTATCATTTTCATATTTATCAACTACCTGGATTTGATGTGTTTTCCCTCTTGCCTCCTTCTTATCTTTTTTTTTCATTGTTTTCCTAATTTGTATTGATTTTACCCAAGATATCCTTCAGCTTCCTAGATTCTAATTTTAGCGTTCTTTTTCCTCCCTTAATCTTTCTAATTTTAGCGTTCTTTTTCCTCCCTTAATCTTTCTGTGTTTTCTTAATTGATCAAATATTCATTCACGATGTTATCATTTTCTTTATTATTTAAGAACTGTTTATCTCTACTGGTCACTCTTATTATACTATACGTTTGTACTAGAAATTTGATATTAGCTTATCTTCTGCATCATGTAAAGCCTTCTCATTTGCATAATACATCAAATTATCTTTGTCCTCCTATTTTTCTCCTATTACACGTGTTCCTTCAACCGTTTATATTATCAGCTCCCTTGTAGCCAATTTTAGTTCCCCCTCTCCTCTCCTTCATCTTTAGTCTTCCATTATCCCTTCCCACCTCCTTCCCTTCGGCGAATTCTCCGCTTGAGTAAACAAGGCGAGCAGGTGGGACGAGACGAACAGGCTTGGGAGGACGTGGGTGTCAACAGGCAGTACTAGAGACACAAAGATCTGGATTTACAGAACCGTGTCGAGATTCGTACAAATATATATTTTTTGTCTTTTCCTTTCCTAGTAACTCTTCCCCCGTCCTTGTACTTTGTCTTCTCAGTCTTATCCCTCTCGATCTGTGTGTGTGTCTCTTACATCTCCGTCTCCTAGATCTGCCCCATCTTCTTTTTATATTCTTTAGTTACTCCTCTTTTTCCTTTTCTGTTTCTTCCTCTTTCTCCTACTTGTACCATTGTCGTGCTTTCATATCATTAGACTTATTTACTCGTCTTTTCGTCTTTACATCACGGATTAATTAATAGAATAAGGTAACTCTTTTTCCTTGTGGTGCTGTCCAGAAACTTCTGTTCAGATATCAGATTAAAATGGCAATTGTAAGATGGCGAAAGGAGGGGAGGAGTGGCCAAGCAAACCGGTTAGTGCCTGCAGAGCTGAGCAAAAAGCATAACATTTTAGGAGAAGACGAGGATAAGGCCTTGTGAGCTGGAGGAGAGGATGGAGGAAGAGATAGACGGAGGAAAGGAGAAAGGAGAAGTCAAGAGAAAGAGAGGGAGAGGGAGGTAGACATGAAAGCACGGGGAATGGACAGAGGAGAAGAAAAAAAAGATAGAAGAGTGGAAGCGGCGGGTCTGAGTCTGGGCATAAACACTTCGCCTCAGGAATCACCAGCCAAGAGACATGCTCCTCTCGCCCCAGCACTTGAGTCCAGCCCTCCCGCCTCCCTCCCGGCCACGCTCGCCTCTCCTCCCGCCGCACAAAGGGTCGTCTCCCCAGAGGACTCACTTAGCGGGGTCGGCCGTGCTAGTATCGGGATTGGCTGCCAGTGTAACGAGTGTCATTCCTATGCTAGTGACAACCTGGCTCCGGCCGCGTTCGAAGCCCGTCCAAAAGGCGAACATATACCTGGATCAGCACGCTTGCCTGTCTCGCTCTCCCTGTCTCCCTCTCTACCTCACCTCTCCTCGCCACCCTTCTTCCTTTCTTACTCCCTTCCCGCCCTCTTCTCTCCACCCATGTTATCGGCGGACCTCCACTTATCCTGCTCTTGAGCCGCCATTAGCATTCTCCCATGGCATCCTCTCGAACTCTCTCAACCTGACCAGCTTTCCGACTCTGTGTGTGTGTGTGTGTGTGTGTGTGCGCGCATAGCCATATATAGATTTGTTTCTCTCCTCCGCCACAATTCTCTGGTACAGATGGGTGTCACAGGCCGGCTAGATGGCTGTTGGTGCGGCTAAGTCTGCATTCCAAAACTGGCTGACAGCTTATCGCATCGAGCTAATTGTGGCCGCTCTAGTTTTAAGAATGCCGAGCAAAAGGTGAAGGTACAGCGAAAGAAGAGAGAGAGAGAGAGA
>CM035179.1:10869514-10872646 GCA_020233015.1 Callinectes sapidus
TTGCACGTGTTGCTCTCCACACCACAACAGCCTTGATATAGGGTGTGGACACCAGAGGCCACCTTAGGGCCCAGAGCAGGGGGAGAAGCAGTCACTACGAGGACAATATCCTCTATGAGTTCATGGAAGTGCCTTGGAAATTTGGCTTAGGCAGGTTATAAAAGCAAAGCATAGTAAGGTGACCCTGAACTTTACCTGTAATAAAGGAGGTTCCAGACCCACCTGGCCGCCACTCCGCCTCCACTTACCTGCAAAAGAAAAACAACATTAAGTCTCGGAATTACCTATAGATATTTCCGCTCAACGTTATCCACATTTCAAAAACAGTGTTCAGGGAGAGAGAGAGAGAGAGAGAGAGAGAGAGAGAGAGAGAGAGAGAGAGAGAGAGAGAGAGAGAGAGAGAGAGCAGAAGGCAAACTCGACCAAGAGATAAAGATCTGAACGCGCATACATATTACCTCTGCGCCAGCTAGTTCAGAGAAAGTTCCTTGAAAGAAAAGCAAAACGTAATAATTCCCAGCAAAAGTTTACCTCGCGAAAAGAAAAGAAGTTGAGTGAAAACAGAGAACCGCCGGCGGACAACAACTGACGTGGAAGATGAGTCTCGTGAAGTTTGAAAAATGAAACCATAAAAGAGACACAGAGTTGCCGTTTTTAAGCGGGTCGCCGGGAAAGTCTCCGTTGCGATTAACTGCGCGAAATTCCAGGTCTTTATAACAACTTCGGAGTCCAATCTAACTTTGGCAACAAACTACAGTCCGCTAGAAGAGTCGCCGCCGCCGCCGCCGCCGCCGCCACCCGCCCTCATCTTTCATCCCCACCCCCCTTCATCACGTCCTCCGGCCCTCCCTCACAGCTGGTTGCGTTATCTTGTGGCAGCCTTATCTGTCCTCTGTCGCTCCCTCTGGGTGGCGTCGCGCGCTCTCTCTCTCTCTCTCTCTCTCTCTCTCTCTCTCTCTCTCTCTCTCTCTCTCTCTCTCTCTCTCTCTCTCTCTCTCTCTCTCTCTCTCTCTCTCTCTCTTTGTAAATCCCTAGCTATCTCTTTCTCAACTTTGGTCATCCCCATCGTCTTTATCTTATCTTTTCTCTCACTTGGACACGTTTCCTTCTTATTCACACTATCCTTCGCACTTTTCCTCCGCCTTCCCTGTCTCGTGCGCAGGTCCTATTTCAATCCTTCGCTCGCTCGTCCCAGATCCTGTTGGCTGCTTCCCTGTCTTCCTTTGTTTATTTAGTGTTTTTTTTCTTTTATCATTCTTTCGTTCTCATCCTTCCCACACTTAAAACTTTTCTTTTGTTTCTTTCTCCTTCCTCGTCCTCCTCTTCCTCTTCCCCGTCCTCCTCCTCCTCCTGGTGTTGTTTTTTTTCTTCCTTCCTCGCGTCTCCTCCCTCCCTCCCTCCCTCCCTCTCTCCCTGCCTAATTCTCTCTCCCGCCCGACCCTCGTTTTCTTTCCTCCCTCATATTGCTTTTTGGACCATGAAGCTTTATCCTCGTTGACTATTTTTCTTTTTCATAATTGGAAAAGTTGATGAAATTTAGGACTCCACTATTTTGAAAGAGAGAGAGAGAGAGAGAGAGAGAGAGAGAGAGAGAGAGAGAGAGAGAGAGAGAGAGAGAGAGAGAGAGAGAGAGAGAGAGAGAGAATAGCTTCATCTTTATGTTTTACCCAATGTAGCTGAATAATAGTATCTTCTTTTTCGGTTGTATCTGAGAAATTCACTAATTAGTATCAGAAAGTAAGCAAGAAATTCTTTTATAAAACTCTTACTTACCTTACCATTTACCTCAGATTTTTTCCTCAGTTAAGATACAGGAATAAGCAAGTTTAGATAAAGACAGATTAAATAAAGACCAGTTGAGTCGTATCTTCAAAGGCTTAACAATAAACAGGATTCTATAAGAAAAAAATATTATTGTACTTTGATTAAATTTTGATGTGATACATGCAAACACAACGTACTGATAACCTTAGATTAAGCCTTTTTGTGCCTATTATAGCATGGCCGAGTCTCTCACCATCTGTCACTCTGCCTACGGACCCACAGGAAGTCGCGGGAAATAAAGCCTTCCCATGGATTTTCAGCCACGACACACAACGATAAACGGAAAGAAAAATACGAGAGATTTCTTTTGATATTAGGTTTAGTTGTGTGTGTGTGTGTGTGTGTGTGTGTGTGTGTGTGTGTGTGTGTGTGTGTGTGTGTGTGTGTGTGTGTGTGTGTGTGTGTGTGTGTGTACGTGCGAGCGCCCCCGCCCAATATGACGACATACAAGGTCTTGGCCACTTAGACGCGGAAACCAAACAAAAACTTGCCTGGTACCCAAAACAATCACATTTTTCTTCCATTTTTTTCTACGAAGACGAGACATGAGATCTTGGCCACGGTGGGAGGGGACAAAAATAACAACAAATAAAAACAAAGAAGTGGTTGTACCCTAAAAGCATTCTCACCAATGTCGCACTGTTTGGAATCCGCCCCGCCCTTCCATCTCCCCACCCTGCCACCCTCCAGCCCCCTCCCGCGTACAGTGAGGGGGTGGAGGGCGTTAGGTGCCATCGGGAGGCTGAGAGGAGAGCGGTTCCGTGTCGTGAGGGGAAAGAGGAAGGAGGGAGAACAGCAAACATCGGTCACTACTTTCGTTCTTCTGTTTGTGCAGTTTAAAGCCGAAATAAAGCTCAGGATAAACCGGATATAAAGGACAGAACCATTACTGTACTTCTTCTTGGTCTTTAGTGTTATCGTTTTTTCCTTCCTGTTGAATAAATTGGCTTGTACAGTTAAGTATAGTGATATTTTTGTATACTTAGATGACTCGAAAAGTAAGAAAAGTATTGTTTTGATTATCATGTAAGAATATTTTGCTTTTGTTTATTATATTCTTTGAACACGTCATATCAACTTTATTTTTCTCGTGGCTTGTTGCGCTACACGTAAATCTCCGACCAGACCCTTGATGAAGCAAAAATTAATCCTCACGCTGTGTAAACTTGGAGACTCACCCTTAGCCTCCTTACCCCTCCCCACCAAGGCATCTTACACACCACCCGCCCCTCCCCGCCCCTTCTTTCCTACAGCCTCAGAGCCTCGGTTAGCACTGACGCACGTCCCTCCGAGATGAAACGTGTGAGA
>CM035179.1:10885453-10891581 GCA_020233015.1 Callinectes sapidus
GTATTTGGCGGCCACCCCTGTTACGCTCCCCATATCTCCCCTACCTTGGTTTTCTTTTCCTCATCCTCCTACTTCTCTTCTTTTGCTCTCCTCTTGTTGCATCTTCCCTATCTCCCATCTTCCGTCCATATTTTTCTTCTCCTTTCTCATATTCCTTCTTTCTTTCCTCTCCTCTTCTCGCCCCTCAATATCAGAGACGATAAAAAATGAATTCTTATCTCTCAAAATGCAAAGATATGTTTCCACCTTCAATTATGTGTAAGTTTCTCATACATGTGTTTATTAGCGTCTCTTGTGCAGGCGAAGTTCTTTATATTTAAGATTCGGTGGGTTTTCTTTATTCTTCACCATATTATATTCTTATATTCTTCTCATTATTTCAAGTCATTTCGTATGTTGGCGACTTTCAATTCCTTTTATTTTTCACTGTATGTCTACTTCAAACGTGAAAAATCAACACAGATAATCAGGTATTTCGAAGGAAAATTATGAGTGAAAATAGTGTGTGTGTGTGTGTGTGTGTGTGTGTGTGTGTGTGTGTGTGTGTGTGTGTGTGTGCGTGTGTGTGTGCGTGTGGGTGTGAGTGTCTGTCTGTTTACCTTCCGGAAAACCTTTACCCTCAGTGTCTCTAGAGAGGAACAAAAGGAAAGTTTCTTAAGAGCAGAGGAGGAGAAAGGTGTTCGGAGAAGGGAAAGGAACGGGAGAAGAGGAAAGAAGGGAGTGAGGGTGATGGTATCGGGGGACAGGGGAGCATGGGGAGCCTCACCCTCGGCAGAGCGGGCAGCTCCTCACGGGACAGGTGGCAAGGATAGGGTGTTCTCTTGGGAAGCCACCAGGAAATGGGTTTTATTTTTGTTATATTCTTACATTATAGTTTTTTTTCTTTCAATAATCAGGTTGTATTATTTGTTGAATTATCGTCCGTTTAGGTTGTTTTAGTGTTAATATTATAGTTATTATTGTAAATTAAGTGTTAATTGATTTTTCTTTACATACTTTGAAGTGATAGTGCTTAATTTAATCTTGGTATTTCCTTCTCTTTTATTTATCAAACAGTTACCTTGTTTTAATTATTTTCTTTATGTTATTCTTTTTCTTATTCACGTACTACTATCTGAAATGTTTTTATTATATATTTTCATTTTTATTTGTTTTTTGCTAAATTCATCATTGAGTTTAGGTTATTTCTGTCATTACTTACGATCTTTTATTATTTGCATTATATATTTTCCTTCATTCATGTCTTCGGTAAATTCTTTCCATCCTAAGACTTTTTATTCATTTTTTGCTTTACCTTTTCTTTTTTTTTTTCCTTCCTGCCAACGGTGTTTCCCTTCGTCATTTTTCAAGGTCAAGCCGCCAAGGTCAACACCCAGGACGTGAAGCAGTGACTAATGAGCCACGTCACCGTTTTCTTCCTTGCCCTGAAATGGCTCGAGACCAGGAACAATTACGGTTGTCTGGAGGCGTCAATTATGAGTGCATTTAAGCTGTAATTAAGACGTGCAAGCATGTAATTTCGTCTCGTTTCAAAAGGAAATTGTAGGTTGTTATCGGCAGACTTACGACTCCAGCAGTTTGTTGTTGTTTCTGCGTTTGCTGCGCAGGTAATTTTCTCTCATCACTCATTTAGCTCAGCCCTCCAAGCCATGTTCTTCACCTCCCCCCCCTCCCCCCTGCTCTCTGTTCCCTCCCAAACACCGGCATCGTCCTGCTGAAATCGATGTAAATTAGACACAAATAACATGTTCAGCCAACGCTTAGTCCCGCAAGTGCTGTTCTTTTTCCTCTCTGATTTGCATGGATTATGATAACTGTTTCAGTTTTCCTGCCAGTGGTGGTACAAAAGATATCCTGGCCAGATCTGAGGACGTCGGAAAAAAAAAATTAGTCTAGTTTTCATCTCTCTCTCTCTCTCTCTCTCTCTCTCTCTCTCTCTCTCTCTCTCTCTCTCTCTCTCTCTCTCTCTCTCTCTCTCTCTCTCTCTCTCTGTCGTTGTCGTGCGCCTCCCTTGTGATCGTAACAACCTTTAGGCCTAAACTGGAACATGTTCATCATCAGCACCTCCCACCGGACCCACAGTTGCCCCCAGGGAGGTCAGGGAGCAGCGGCAGCAGTAAATCACCCACTGTGCCGCAGGGGAGGGAGGGGGGAGGCGGGAAGGGAGAGGACGCTTTCCCTCTCCCCACTGCTGTGCCCCACACGCGCCCCACGTAAATATTCTGAGCCAGTCGTCAGCCTTTGTTTTCATAGACCATTTGTGATTTCCTCCTTTCCCTCCCAGCTGTCTTTTTCCTCTTTTTTCCCTCTTTTCTTATTTTTCTTGCTAATTTTACCCTTTGTTTTATTTCAAGTCTATTTTTAACTTTGGTTATAATTGCTGGTGCTGTTGTAGAGTTATTTTTGTGATATAATACGGAAAAAATATATAAATCAAGGTTATTGGTGTTTCTTTCCTTCCTAAACGTGTCTTTTGAGGAGAGAGAGAGAGAGAGAGAGAGAGAGAGAGAGAGAGAGAGAGAGAGAGAGAGAGAGAGAGAGAGACGAGAGAGAGAGAGAGAGAGAGAGAGAGAGAGAGAGAGAGAGAGAGAGAGAGAGAGAGATCGTCCGCAGTAACCAAACATCCTATTGTCATGCCCCTTAACCCCTGCCACTGACTGCCCACATCCTCCACCCACTACTTCACCCTCAGCCTTCCCACCTCCATTTACCTCCTCTCCTTCCTCTCACCCGCATCCAACTTAACCTTTCATCATTTTCTGAGTGGATCTTCCCCACTTTGTATGGCGTGTTTCCTTTATATACTGTAACCGTCTCACCGCATCCTTATTTCTGCGTAGATGCTCTTCTTTCTTTATGGATTCTACCCCGACTTGAATGCAGATAAGTATAGCTATTCAAATCACTCAGTTCATGATTAATTGAAAGAATAATTGTAGTCCTATTTTTGGGTTCTGTGAAATGTTAAATGATTTTTTTTTTCGATATGCTCATCTAATCTGTTTTGTTTTGGCATGTGCTGTCATTTTGTTTATGCATTTTTCTAAGTAGTAGATTGATGGAGGATAAAAGAGAAATCATGTTTTCTTCTTAGTTTCTTACATTCGAATTTCAATGGATTTCTTTTATACATTTGATTTACCATCTTTATTTACTCATTGTGCAATCAGGTTGCTAATATAAGAGTATAATTACTGTTTACCTTATATTTATACTGGTAATTGAAAACGTATTAACTCACTAACTTTTTACACTTTAGTTTTGTATTTTATTGATTCATTCAGCGACTTTTCATTTATTTATATATTTGTGCTCAGGGGGGGAGCGCAGCATGTGGTCACCTCATTCTCCACGCATCGTTGACAAGGTGATCAAGATGTACCTGAATCCCTCCCCGACTTTTATGTTTCTCCCTCCCTCCCTCCCGCTTCGCTTCGCACTGAATGATAATAACACTCGTGGAGGAAAATGCTTCGTTTCAAGAGAGTAGATTAAGACTCTTCATGTGCTGAGTACTAAAGAAGAGCACATTATGTCTCGCCTGACACACTGATATACTTCCTAATAATCCCAAGCATGATTTAGATGTTGACTATAGTGGCCTAACCTCTTCAGTACTGGGATGTGTTTTTATATTCATTCTGCTTTTTATTTGACGATTTTATACAGCCTCAGAAACTCATGTGGGGATTGATATAGTACAGACTCTGGCCATTAATATTCTGACTTCCATAGGCCTTTTCTAATGTCCACAAAATTGTCTAGTCATACCCAAAACTCGTGGTAAAAATGTGTCCCAGTACTGAAGGGGTTACAAAGGAATACAAAGGAGCTGCTTGGTTTGGGTTAATAAATAAATAAATAAAAAATAGACGAAAGATATGGTAGTTCCACTTAGTGTAGAAAAATGGAGAAATAACGAAGAGATGTCAATAGAAAAGAGTTACATAACATAAAGAACAGCCAATATGAAACGAAAATGAAGAAAGAAAATAATTTATACAGGAAAATGGATGAAAAGTATGGTTGTCGCATTTAGTCTTAAAAAAATGGAGGAATAGCAAGTAACCAATAGAGAAAGGAGCTACAGAGCACACACAACAACCAATACAAAAAGAAAATGAAAGATGTGAATAATTTACACAGAAAAATGGATAAAAATACACTAATCGCATCTAGTCTTGGAAATGGAGGAATAACAAGTAGATACCAATAAAAATGTATTAGAAAACATGAAGAACAGCCAATACAAAGGGAAAAAAGGATGAGAATAATTTATACAGCAGCAGAGGAGAAAGAGAGGAAGAAGGGCAGGAGGAAAAAGGGGCCCAGGAGTATAATATTAAAGGAAGGGTGCGAGGGGCAGGAAATAAGGAAAATTCTGCCACGTCGCCTCAACTTAATTGAAAAAAGTTTACCGAAGGTCCTGGCATATTTAATGGGATTGACTTTTGATGAAGGTGCCTGATACGCCCCTCTAGCTCCTCCCCTTTCTTCCCCTTTCTTCGTCCCCTCCTACGTACCTCCTCCATCTCCTCTCCCTGCTCTCCCTCCTACATACCTTCTTTTCTTTCTACCGCATTATTCTCAGTCCTTCCTATCATCCTTTTATCTTTTTTTTCTTCTCTCTTTTTAAGAATTTTGCGTCCCTTTTTCTCTTCATTTCTTTTACCATTCTTCTTCTATATACCTTCTCCATCTCCTCTCCCTGCTCTCCCTCATACATACCTTCTTTTCTTTCTACTGCATTATTCTCAGTCCTTCCCATCATTCTTTTCTCTTTTTTTTCTCTCTTTTAAAAATTTTGCGTCCCTTTTTCTCTTCATTTCTTTTACCATTTTTCTTCTACGTACCTCCTCCATCTCCTCTTTCTCCTCTCCCTCTTACATACCTCCTTTTCTTCATACCACATTCTTCTTACTGTCCTCCCGACCTTCCTTTTCTCTTTCTTTCTCTTTTTTTGTCTTGCGTCTCTCTGTTTCCTCATTTTCTTTACAATTTTCCTTCTACGTACCTCCTCCACCTTCTCTTTTTGCTCTCCCTTCTACATATTTCCTTTTCTTCCTACCACATTCTTCTTACTGTCCTTCCGACCTTCCTTTTCTTTTTCTTTCTCTTTTTTTTTGTCTTGCGTCTCTCTGTTTCTTCATTTTTCTTTACAATTTTCCTTCTACGTACCTCCTCCATCTCCTCTTTCTTTCCTTCTTATATACCTCATTTGCTTCTTATCCCATTGTTCTTCCTGTCCTTCTGATCCTCCTTTTCCCTTTCTTTCTTTCTTTTGTACTTTTTCTCTTCTCTCTCTTTGTTTCTATTTCTTTCTTATTTACATTTTTCTCCTACGTATGTCCTCTATTTCTTTTTTTCTTTTGCCCTCCTTTTTTTTCCTACTCCTCTCTTTTTCTTCCTACCCGTGTATCCTTCCTTTTCTCTTTCTTTCTTTCTTGTGTACTTTTGTTTCTCTCTTTATCTTCGATTTATTTATCCTTGTCATATTCTTTTTTTTTCCCTTCCCTTTCCTTTGATCTTTTCATCCACCTTGCCTTTTTTTATTTCCTTTCCATCTCAAGTTGCTGACATATAATTTTCTTTCTCTCTCTTTCTCTCTTTTTTTTTTTAGATATTTTTTTGTGTCTTCCACCATTCTCTCTTCTCTCACTTTCCCTTTTTTTTTCTTTTTACCCTCAATCATTAACTGTTCGTACCCCTTCAGTGCTAATTCCCCTCTCTCCCTTATCCCTTCCCATCTCTTTCATGTAATTCTTCCCCCCTTCCCCCCTCCCCGGATTTTCTGTCTTCCGACCCCCTCTCTTTCCTTCCTTTACGAACCATTTTCACCCTTGTTATCTTCCCTTTCCTTTTACCGTTTATTTCAGCCGCACTTTCGTCTCCCTTCTTCCTCCTTCCACCTACGCACCTCTTTCAACGTCCTTCACTTACCCACGCACTCATTCAATCTCTCTCTCTCTCTCTCTCTCTCTCTCTCTCTCTCTCTCTCTCTCTCTCTCTCTCTCTCTCTCTCTCTCTCTCTCTCCTCCTCTCTCCCTCTCTTCTCCTCTCTCCCTCTCTTCTCCTCTCTCTCCTCCTCTCTCCCTCTCTTCTCCTCTCTCCCTCTCTTCTCCTCTCTC
>CM035179.1:10896701-10908330 GCA_020233015.1 Callinectes sapidus
CAAATATACTGGAATGGCGGGGGTGATATGGCAAGCCTGAGAGCCCCGTCACCTGGCCAATATCCACAATATCCTCAGCAGGGGGCGGGGTGGGGAGGGGCGGTGGCTGGAATTGCACGGTGGCTTGAGGCTAACAGGAAAGGCAGGCCAGGAAGGAAGGAAAAATGGAAGGAAAATGTTTTGTGAGAAGTTTGGCTTTCTTTTTTCTCTCTTTTCTTTTCTTTTCTTATTTTTTAGGCAGAATTTTGGTCTTATTTTTCATTTGTTTGTTTTTTGTGTGTATTTTTCATTCTTTTTTTTCTATTTTTCTTTTTCTTTTCTTTGTTCTTGTTTTGTATTTTCTTCTTCTGATATTATTATTATTATTATTATTATTATTATTATTATTATTATTATTATTATCAACATTATCTTTGTTTTTGCTGTTATTATCATCATCATCATCATATCATCTATCCATTGACAACGGAAAACTTCTTGCTATTTCATCGTTTGACTTACAGTAATTTCCTTATATATTTCCCTTTTATAACCGAAAAGATCTTTGTTACCTCAGCCCAATCTTTAATAGTGCCAAATAAAAAGAAGAATGATAGGTACGAGAGTACGTGAAAGAAAACTCAATTATAAGTATGTAAGTCAGGCAGTACACACAAAAGTAATAAAACAATCCAAAAAGCAGTTAAGAATTTTACATAATAATAGAGCTGTTGGAGCATCTCGTGCACCACTCAGCGTAGAGTCTGGAAATTTTCATAAAGGGTAAATAATAAAAATGCAGATAAGAACAAACGATCGATTCACTTGCAGCACCAGACAGTCACCTTGAAAACCTGTTCCTTGAGGACTTCTGCTGTATCCACTGGTCAAATAATACTCTCTCTCTCTCTCTCTCTCTCTCTCTCTCTCTCTCTCTCTCTCTCTCTCTCTCTCTCTCTCTCTCCACGTCCTTCGGGAGAGGTCAAGCATTCAAGCATTCGGGCGGGCGGGTCTCAGGTCGGTGGGAGTGGTGGTGATGCTGATGAATGACTCGGAAACGGCCACTCCTCTAGAACCCAGCCGTGGAGGGAGGGATGGAAGGCAGGAAGGAGACACGGGAGGAAAGGAAGGAGTGGGCGAGAAGGAGAGAAGAACGCTGGAAGGGGAGGAATGGACGTAGAGACCGGAGGAGCTAGAGAACGAAGGATTGAAGATAGGAAATAGAGACAGGAAGGAATGGAGAGAAGAAATGGGTGATTTGGGGAAGGTAGAAGGCTTACAGAAAAGTGTAAGGATGGAGAAATAGAAAGTAAACAGGGAGAGAAGTGTAGGAAGGGGGTCAGAGAGGTAAGAAGGCAGGGAAAGAAGGAACCAATAAAGCAATGAAGCTGACAGAAAAGGAATAAGAAATAGAGGAACAGAAAAGAGGAGAGACGGAGACTTCGAGATAGAGAAGGGAGTGGAGGGAGGGAGGGAATCAGGGAGTCAGGGAGGTACGAAGGCAGGCAGAGAAAGAACCAGTGGAGCATTGAAGCTGTAACTGAAGCGAAGGAAGGAAAGGGAACAGATCGAAGTTGTTTTTGAAAGTTAGTTTTAAGGGGGAAGTAAAGGGGAAAGGGTACGTCCATCTATTTTTATTTTTATTTCTATTTATTTATTTTTTGTTTCTATATTGGGATAAAATACAAGTGATTATTTAGCGATTGCCTTTGAACCCAAGGAAGGCTGAAGGTAGTTTTATACTGCGACATTAAAAGAAAATAGTAAAAGGTTTGTATATTTTCCATCAAAGGGTCGCTTTTAATCCCAGGTAGTTGAGATATAAAACTAAGAAAACCTCTCTATAATTACCCTTTCGTGAGAACCGCAGCGTCTTTAACCAGCGAAGACACAAACACGATCTTTGACTCCGGACCCTAAATATTTGGAGAACGTATCTGGGTGGAACATTAGGCAATATAAGAAAAAAGTGTTTACAAGTGGCTAAGATAAGTCCCATTTTATATGCAGGTGTTGGGTACATTGCTTGTCGCCTCTGTCTCCTTGTCTCCCTTTCAGCGACCTTTCTGCTGTTACTATGGCTGGTGCTGCTTCTACCTTGCCTCTTTATAGCATTGGGGTAGGCGGAGCATAATAGATTAATCTTTCTTGTTTATTTGAATGGAATCAAATATGTGTGATAATTTTAACCACTTCAGTACTGGGATACGCTTTTATATTTATTCTGCTTATTATTTGGTGACTTTCTGCAGCTTCAGAAACTCATGTGGGGATGAGAATAGTAAAGGTTCTGGCCATTAATCTACTGACCTTCAAAGACCCTTCGCAATGTAAAAAAGATATATCGTTTAAACACATCCAAAACTAAAAATGAAAATGTGTCCCAGTACTAATGGTTTTAATCCCTCTTCTAGTCTTAGTTTAAGTTTTGTATGAAACATTTATCTTGGTATATTTTGAAAACAAATTTAATTATCTATTTCGCATTTTTAGATAAGAAAGAAATGGCTACGTATGATGTGGATTTGTCTTACGCTTTTCGTCTATTTCTTATTAGATTTTTCTCCTCACTGCTTCTCGTAGATAGTTTTTAATTAATTTCTTTCTTTTTATTTAATTTAGATCAGGAAGGTTTAGAATTTCTGCTCTGAAAAAAAAAGATGATGGAAATAGAAAAAAAAATATTTATGTTCACCACTTGAAGAAAATATTGTATACCTTTGTTATTCTATATACTATTTTTATCTCTACTTTTTTATCATTAACGTGAAAAAGAATATTCTCAGTATTATGAATAGGAAATAAATCCGAAAAAAAAGATAGTGAGACGGGAAGCAGAAAAAGGCTGTGGCTGAAAATAAGGAGCACGAGAGAGAGGGAGCGGAAAAAAAGCAGGAAGATAGGGCTTTAGCAGGGGTGGGAGGCGTGGTGGGAGGGAGGGATGGAGGGAAAATCTCTCCATCCCTCCCCCAACACAGGCTATTACTCAGGATTCTAAAGACGACACATACTAGTCTCCCACATCCTACTGTTTTTCACGTCTCTGCCTCTCTTGACACACACACACACACACACACACACACACACACACACACACACACACACACACACACACACACACACCACTCGTCCATCTTACTTATAGGCCGTTTTACTTAGAGTGTCATCCACCATCTCTTTTTACTTTACGTTCTTTGCTAGGCCTATTCTACAAAGTGTTTTTTATGCTGTTTTATTCACTGTTGCTGTTCTGTGCTGTTTTTTAATGTATTGCGTCGTGTTAGGGCTCTCTATGTAGTGGTTTATGTGGAAATTCTTTTATTTATTTTCTTTTTTGTAAGACAGAGATATAGAAGCTATTTTTTTCTAAATTTCTTCGGGATTTTCTTGTTTATTTCAACGTTTTTTTTACATTATGCTATATTTTCCATAATGTTTAAGCAATACAAGTTTCTCTATTAATTTTCTATTAGTGATATTTTATTTAGTCATCTTTTCTGGTTGCTTTTACCAGTTATGCGTATGATTTTGTTGCCTTTCTTCCATTTTGTTTTCTAGGAAGAAGAAAAGTGTAGTTATAAATCCTCAAAACACGCGTACCGTTAACAGAAGTAGGCCTACCGTACCTCACATAAACAATATCAAACATCCTACTACATGACATTATATATTTTTCCACCTACATAATAAACACGAACTTCCGTCCCTAATATTTTCAAAGCAAACACATCTCATATTTACCCTTCCTTCCGCTGGGGAGATGGAATCCTTCGCTAACTAAAAACCCACAGACATAATGCTACACGGCGCCATACAAGAAGATCCCTCCCACTCCATTCCACTGAGGTCCCGCTGCCGCGCCCCCTGCACCCGTCACGCGGCGGTTGTAGACCCAGGGCGGGGCTTTGGATCATTGGAGGTTAATGGGCTGAGATGCACGCACGCACTTCCTGAACCCATTGTAGAAAACCTAAACAAGTCGCAATAAACGTAGAGGCTTTGCTGAGGGTGATAATAAAAAAAGGTTCAAATTGGTCTCTAGAGGAGTAGTCACTTTCGGGGCTCGCTGCTGCGGTGGATTTGAGATTTGTGAAGTGGTGTCAGACTAGTGAGAATGAAAAGCTACAGTGGAATGTTTGAAGTTTTCTCAAAGATAATCCTGTATTATTTTATTCCATTTTATTGTGCAAGATTTTATTATTTTTCGGCGCCTTAATTCTTTCACTTACCATTTTTTCCTTAATCTAATTGAAAAATCTAAGTGAAAGTGAATTAAGGTGAAGGAAAATAATAAAATCTTACACAACAGAAAAAGAGAGGGTTATATAACCGAGAATAACATTAGATCTTTTATCACCGGTAAGATTAACGAAAGAAACCCAAAGAAGCGTGAAGGGAAGGGAAAAAAAGATCACAAAATAGTTTTACCTGGAAAGCGGGAAAAAGAAAATGGGAGAAAAATCAATACCACACAAAAAACGAAGCCGAAGAAAAGTGTGGCTTTGTTGCTGTTGTTGATTGTTACCGTGTCTTTCAGGGAGGCATTGGAGGTGATCTGTTTGCAAGCTTGTGTACCGCGAGATTGTTTGTCACTGAATAACTTTTTGGATGAGCAATTTCGAAGTTATGGTCCATCTGATTGGCTGTAAAAGGTGTGGGTCTATTGGGCAGGTCTGTGCAGGCGTTATGAAGGGCAGGGTGCGGGTGTGTCAACTCTCGTCACATCACCTCCTCCTGTTATTGCTTCTGTGTTGTCTTCTTCTTCTTCTTCTTCTTCTTCTTCTTCTTCTTCTTCTTCTTCTTCTTCTTCTTCTTCTTCTTCTTCTTCTTCTTCTCCTCCTCCTCCTCCTTCTCCTCCTCCTCCTCCTGTATCTTTCACCTTTTTTTGTGGTCTTCCTCTCTAAACTCCCTACTTTACCTTTCCTAAACTGCCGCCTCCATAACCACCTTCCCATTCATTCACTACCTCCCACTCACTAACTGTTCCTCCACCACCACCAATTGCCCCTCGCTCTCCCAGTACTCAGAGCTGCATCCATTCTTTGCACCAACTTCCCACTTTAACACCCCCCTACCCCCATCCGCTTCCTGCATCTTCTTCCTCTTCTTTTGTACATCTGCTGCACGTCTTCCATTCCCCCTCTCTTCCCTCTGCCACTTCCCTTAGCACCGTTGCCCGCTGCAGCTTATTAGGACATACCGAACAAGAAAGAGACATTCCACAACTGGTAAAGGCTGTTTCGCTTCTTAATGATTCTTTGGGGCAGATAAGGGAGATATGAAGCATTGAGAGATGCGTCTTATATAATCAGTGACTGACTTATTTTTTTGTAATGCTGGTGCTCTTTGTGAGTAGCTATGGGGGTGTAGTGTTGTTAACCTTTTCAGTACTGGGACACATTTTAACTTATTTTGGGGGGTATGATTTGACGATTTTATTTACATTAGGAAGTGTCTATGGCATTCAGAAGATTAGCTGCCAGAGTCTGTACTATTTCGAACCCCAGATAAGTTTTTGAAGTTGTAGAAAATCGCCAAATAATAAGAAGAATAAAATCGCCTCCCAGTAGTGAAAGAGTCAAACTTGTATGTCATCCTAATGAATCTCTAGGGTAAATAACAGATATGAAACATTGAGAGACATGTCTTATATAATCGGTGACTAACTTTCTAACTTTACGCAATGCTGGTTTTATGAGTAAGTATAAGAAGTGCATATTAAGTTTGTATACAGACATATGAACTACGTGACGTTTGCTTATCACAGAGGGAACATTACTTATGAGATTATCATTTGCCAGATCTTAACACCATCAGTCAGTCTGAGCCTCAGGTGTGTGTGCCGTTACTTGTAAACAGAGAGATTAGTAGGTTCAGTTTGTCCTGGAGGCGTCGAGTACGAGTAACACTTAGCAGATGTTTCGTGTTTTTTTTAGAAAGCCTGTAAATCTGTAGGAAAGGATTTTCATCAATTAAATCAGACGCTAACAATAAAATAGAATTGATAGATGTGAATAGATAACACAACAAGGTCCCTGCTCTCAGATCACGTGCTAGGCCCACAGCTTTCTCTTCTCACTCCCACACCTGCTGTTTATTGACCTGGAAGTGATAATATCGCATAATAAGTAACTAAGAATTACTCGCCTCTAATTCAAAGGTGTATTAAAAGATAAACGTACAAGTTACTCACGTCAACCAAGTGCAGATACTTTTGATCATATGAAATAGTGAGGTAAGGTCATTCATTATACAAGATTGCATGACTACAAATTTCTACATATTTCAGAGTTAGTTAGTTAGTTACTTGCGTTTCAACTCCTCACATTATTTTTTTCTGTTATCTAAGAGATTTTTTTACTAAACGCGAACTCCACAACTATCGGTGTGCCTCAAGGTGGACGCAGAGAGAAACACCTCACTTCCCCTCCAGCACATTCCTCCTTCTTTCTCCCTTACTTTCCTTCCACCTCCCGCACCCCCCTCCTCCCTTCAGATCCCTCCTCCCCCTGCTAGCGTGCTCCACCCTCGGTCATTAGCGTGCGGCTGGCGGTGGCTGGGGGTGATACGCGCCCCCTGCCAGCTGCTGTGACAAGCCTTCCTTTGGGTGTTCCTTACGACCCACCTGCCTCGTCGCTCAGGCCACCCTCGCGACCCTCCGCCCCTGCACCTTGTTCCCTCTCCCTTCCTCCCCTCTGCTGCCACTGCTCCTCCTCCCCTGATAGCACCCTCTGGCCCCTGATAACACTCCCAGACCCCATGATCCTCGGTGGCAGGCAACGAGGCACCTTCTCTAACCCTCAAGTGTGGGAAAAGTGAATCTATACTCATTTTTTTTGTCTCTCTCTCTCTCTCTCTCTCTCTCTCTCTCTCTCTCTCTCTCCCGCTCTCTCTCTCTCTCTCTCTCTCTCTCTCTCTCTCTCTCTCTCTCTCTCTCTCTCTCTCTCTCTCTCTCTCTCTCTCTCTCTCTCTCTCTCTCTCTCTCTCTCTCTCTCTCTCTCTCTCTCTCTCTCTCTCTCTCTCTCTTTACTGCACCATCCGAACCCTCAAGCGTGGCAAGTGTGTTTATTTTGTTCTGCTCTTCGTTCATCTTACATTTTATTGATGTAAAATAGTTTTTCTCTCTAGTGTACACGGATTGTTTTGGTGTAGTATTTTATCTTTATTGTGATCGAGTATTAGTATTTTATCCAACGATAATCTGCGTTTACACATAGAAGATACAATAAAATAATAGGATTCACGTCTCAGTGTCTACAGAATAAAAACAATAAGTAAATATTCTTGTAGAAAAGGAAAGAAATGTGTAAAAAATGAGTCCCGGCCACAGCTGCGTGTGTGTGTTGTTCGTGATAGGAAAAACACGTCCCCTTCCCGCCCCTCGCCGCCCCCATGTTTGTCAAGGCGAGGGGAGGCGGCGACCCGGTGGCTAATGAATGGCGACAACCGGCAGCTGTAAAATATCAGGTGACGCGGTAGTTTGTTGTTGGACCTACGAGCCTCAGCCAGGCTCTGCGGATTACCCGAGCCAAATGCTTATCTCGAGGTGGATCTCAATCTCTGCAATGAATTTACTTGTGAGCGTGTCTCGCAGCCATCCCGATAAGATCTTATCTCCAGACACCTTTTCTATATTATATATGTTTGTATATTCATTTATATGTTCATCTTTGCATACGTATTCATGGTTTGTCTGCCAGAGGAAAATGTACTTGACTTTAGATATTTACATTATTACTTTTAAGGAAAAGAAGAATAGTAAAAAATTAAGTGTTATACATAAATAAATAGAGAATGATAGTGATCGCCATGATACTGATGATGATAATTATCATCATTGCAGCAGCAGCAATATCAACATTAATAAAGCAACAGTAGTAGCAGAAGCATCTGAATTAGCATTAACAATAATAACAAAGCTAATAACAAGAATAAAAATGCCATTCTGAAACTTATCTATGACGAAACAAGCAAGAAGTGAACGGAATATTTAAGGTTTCGCTTTCGTTGTTACAAACTTCACCACAGCAGCAATTGGAAACTTAATAAAAACTTTGCTCGTAAAATTTAGATAGTGCCATCCGCTGTGTTTTATTGGTCAAATCGACCTGGACTGTAATACATTCCAATATTTTAGTTTTATTAGTAAAGTTATTTCTTATTCTAAGTCATCACATTGTTCTTTGCTCGTCCCAGTAATATAACTGCAATACAGGAAACCATATTCATGCTTAGTTTTGATTGTTAAATAAAAAAAAAGGTGTGATATACGCCCCAATGTACTCGTAACATAAGAAGGAAGGTTATGCATGACGGAACATTGAGCCTCAGGAGCGTAGATGAAGTGTTCAGCTACAAAAGGTGAAGGGGAAGGTCGGCGATGGAAGGCGGTGAGGGTTTGACGGATGGACAAGAGGGTATGACCAAGGTAGCAATGCAGTGGTTCTAATCACGTGAAAACTTTAGTTTTTTTGTGTGTGTGTGAAATGGAAAAAGGCTCTTGTCAATTTCAGATAGCAATAGGTTCTTTTCTATATTATTGATCTATTTTATTCATTTTCTTTTTTTAACTGTAAATTTGGTCTACACAAGAGGAAGATGTTGGCTTGAGAATAGATAGTTTTACGATTTTAGGGTACCCTCTTGTACGTATACAGCTTACTAGTCTTGCATATTATTTGTTGCTTTGTGGATTTGATGTTTACACGAAATATGTATATGGAATCCAATATTCTGAGGGTCAAGAAAATTGCGAATTTTTTGCAGTATCAGACACAATCATGGCACAGCTTGTGTGGGTCCCTCCCTTCTTTTCCCTCGAAATGGCACTCTCTTGCCCTTTCCTCCAGGCCTACTGCAAAGATATGAGACGGGAGGATAGATGGAGGAAAGTAAAAAGAAGGGAAACAGCTGAGAAGAATGGTCAAGATAGGAAAAGAGGTACACTACACGAACCCTCACATCCACGACTGAAAAAAAAAGGAAAGAAAATAAACACATAAAGTCTCTGTGCAAAAGAAAGGAATAGCAAACGGAAATTCAAACATGCGTAAAATATGGAGTCGCAAAATAAGAAGAGAGAGAGAGAAAGTCAAAGAGAAAGGTGTATGAACAGACGGTTTTTGAAGGGGGAAAAGAAGAGAGGAAGAGGAAGTGGCCTATCACCACCCCGGAGATAAGACAGAAGCAATTTACGTCAGCAACCTCAAAGGCGATAACACAAACTTTTATCGTTTTTTTCCAGGACGGTGGAGGAGGGGTGATGGGAAGGGGGGAGGGGGCAGCGGTGCGAGGGGAGGGCGGCAGGTGCTGTGGTTACGCGGGGATGTGGTGCAGGAAATCAAAGTTGTGGAGGAAGATGAAGTACGAAGTGGGAACGAGAAGTGGATGTCATTTTAGCTATATATGTCATCGTACACTTTTAATTCATGTAATGATAAAATATATTCAAATCAAATGATGAATAAATTCTTTGCTGACTTAATAAGGTATGTATTAGTAAGTATACAATGAAGAATCCTGAAAATACACACATTTAAGCTACTCTGGGAAAATATATTCACTTTAAATCTTCTTTCCCCTAATCACATTTAAGAGAACAACGCATATACCATTCAAAATGATCTCAAGTAAAGGCAAAACCGGCCAAATCACATCGTAGGCACGCTTTATATACGCCGAAAGAAGGAAAACTCACATGATTTATTCTGACAGTGGATTAACTCACGAGCTTTACTTTCATGTTATATAAATGTCGAATCCTTCAAAATTACACAGAACAGGATCGTCGGTCACGGAAAATGGTTGTGTGTCAAGTATTAATAAGAAGATGACTTTGAAGAGCCGCAGGATCCTCGAGAGGCATGGAAGAGGAAGAGGGAGTGATTTTATTAGGAAGAAGAGAGGGATAAGCATGAGGAAAAACGTGAAAAAAGAAAAGAAATGGGGAAAAATAGAACAGTAAAGGATTAGAGAGAGAGAGAGAGAGAGAGAGAGAGAGAGAGAGAGAGAGAGAGAGAGAGAGAGAGAGAGAGAGAGAGAGAGAGAGAGAGAGAGAGAGATTAGAAATAGTATAAGTAAATAAAGATGAGTGAGGTAACAAATTTCTCAACTAAATCTGATGAAGCAATGAGGCGTGACACAACCACGCGCACCATCACCGTACCCTCGCCTACACACACACACACACACACACACACACACACACTAACCATATAATCTACATTAACCCCTTCCGTACTGGGACGCGTTTTTATATTTATTCTGTTTATTATTTCACGATTTTATATATGTTCAGAAACTCTTTTAGCGATTAAATTAGTAAAGACTATCCATTAAATTCTTGACCTCAATTGCTTATGTCACTAAAATCGCCTAATCACACCAAAAAAACTCATGATAAAAATGCGTCCCAGTAATGAAGAGGTTAACAAAGATTACTATTCACAGACAATATAAAAGATACCACATACTTTCCCCTCAGTGCCACCATTTGCATGTGTGAGTGTAGTGAGTGCGTGTTGTCCTCATTGCTTCAACAGACAAAGCAAAGCAGGCGAGAGTCATGTCATATTTTCTTTATTACTCTCTCCTTCTTTCAAGTTTTAGTGTTTGTTTTCTCTCCTTTGTCTGTTTTGTGCGTTTTCTGTTAGTTTTGCTTTGTCTTCAGTACTATTGTTCGTAATTTATATCTTCTTTTATTTCTCTCGTTTTTCCTTTTCCTTGTTAGATAAAATACTTACAAGAACATTGGTTTAGCAGACGGAAGGTGTGTGTGTGTGTGTGTGTGTGTGTGTGTGTGTGTGTTATTCAGGTGAGTGATTGAAATGAAATAATACTTTAGATCTTAATTTGATTTATTAAAAGATTCGGTGTTTATTTATTTATTTATTTATTATCTCTCTCTCTCTCTCTCTCTCTCTCTCTCTCTCTCTCTCTCTCTCTCTCTCTCTCTCTCTCTCTCTCTCTCTCTCTCTCTCTCTCTCAACAAACGAGGATATTCAACACGCGAGAAGGGGCAAAATTCAGCATAAAAAACGCATTTCAATCCTACAAAACTCGCTTATTCACAAATGTACCGCGATTCGTCATGGTTGGTGAACATTCGGTAACGTTGCCTCTCTTCTTACCTTCCCTACCGGATTTGCATACGATACCCGATCCTCTTGTTTATGAGGTTTGTTGTGTCGTAGGAGACGGGAAGGGGGTGGCACTGTGCGAGAGAGTTTTGTCGTGTTTTTGTTGGTATTGGTAAAGTCTCCCCCTTCATCGTGCTCTGAAGGCTTGTGTCTGTTGAGTAATTTATGGGTGTATAGAGCTTGATGTTTGTTTGGTGTACTGTATGGGAAGAGGAGTGTGTGTGTGTGTGTGTGTGTGTGTGTGTGTGTGTGTGTGTGTGTGTGTGTGTGTGTGTGTGTGTTGATATCTATGGTTTGTTTTCCTTTCTTTATATTGATTGTTTGAGTATTGTTGGTATTTTTCTCTTTTTTTTTTTCTATGTGTATGTATTTCATATTTCGGTTAAATTTTTCACTGTTTTTCTTATTAGTTTTCATAGAGGTATTAAATGTTTCAGACTTTTTTTCTTTAGCTGTGCGTATGAGTTTAAACGAATGTCTCTCTCTCTCTCTCTCTCTCTCTCTCTCTCTCT
>CM035179.1:11028114-11040701 GCA_020233015.1 Callinectes sapidus
AAGTCGGTGCATCAACACATTAAAGAGAAAGGGGCTCAGAACACCACCCTGTGGAGTGCCAAGTTCAAACTGCTCATAGGCACTATACTCCCCCTTAAAAAGGACACGTGAGACCCTATTACTCAGATAACCTCGTATCCAACGGAGAAGGTTGCCGTTCACACCAAATTCCACCAGCTGATCAAGAATGACTTCCCGGTTGGCAATGTCAAAGGCAGATTTGAGGTCGAGGAAGGCAACCACACTGGTGGGAGAGAGGCGGGTGTAGAGTTCAGCGAGGCAGTGGGGTGTGCTGCGGTGTGGAAGGAAACCGTATAGACTGGGAGAGAGGCTATCATGAAGGCGATGCATCAGCCGAGCAAGAAGGATATGCTCAAAGATCTTGCTGAAGCAGGAAGTAAGGGAGATAGGTCGGAATTTGTCGGTTCCTGGTTTCGGTATAGGAACAATGGTGCTGGAGGTCCAGGCGGAAGGCACGTGTCCCCGGCTGAAGCAGAGATTGTAGAGGTGTAGAAGTGGGTTGCCAGGAACTCTCTGGAGGAGACGGAGGACTTGATAGGTGAGGCCATCATCCCCGGGGGCAGTATTCTTGGACTGAGCAAGGGCACGCCTTAGTTCTTCCTCGGAGAGCGGCAACGCATCTTCCTCGTCTGGAGTGAGTAGGGCAGCCATCAGACGGAGGTTGCGGGCGTTGCGTTGGGTGGAGAGGGCATCCTGAATGTGCACGGGAAGGTTGCGAGTGTGTGACTGTGCAGACCAGGTAGTGATGCGGTCGTTAGCGTAGTTAAGAGGACTGTGGTGGAGGGCGCAGGTAGGTTTCTTCCTGACAGTTTTGTTGATGAGTTGCCACATGGCATTAACACTGGTCTGGTGGTTAATACTGTCCGTATATTTGTGCCACGCCTCTGTGGAGACGCACTTCTGAAGAGCGACCAAATCATCCCTTGCCAGCTGGTACTGACGTAGGTGGTCCGGTGTTGGTTGAGCCTGGAATGTAGTACCAGCAACCGTTGCCGTCCTCACGGCAGTAGTGATGCGCTGATCCAACGTCCAGGCGCGGGCCACAGGACGATGCTTGAGATGAGGCCTAGTGACATAATAGTTGTAAAAATCATGGGTAGCCTGAACCAGTGAGTGAAAAAGGTTGTCAGGGGAAAGAAAGTCAAATGTGGGCATGAGACGAGAGATGAACGTAATGTACGTGGGACAGTACTTAGGAGGAATGGAGATAAGGGTGCGGTGGTGATGGGGTGCAGCAGCAGCAGGGAGAGAGTACTGCAGACTGAGGGCAACATGATCAGAGAAAAGAGAGGGAATGGAATGACAGTTGACGCAGGATGGAACAAGACCAGACGTGATAATGTGATCGACTGTGCCGCCGCGTGCGTGCGTGGCTCCTCCAGTGCCCCAGCGAGTGAGCCGGTAACGACGAATGTAGTTGAGGAGAGGCAGAAGAAGCGTCACCAAGGGCAGGATACCTCGCATTGTAGTCCCCCATATAGATGAATCCACGATCGGTAGGGAAGATTAATAACGCCTGGAGCAGAGTACACATTACACAGCCGGAGCGTGCCATCCCCCACAGTGATCTCAAAGAGTTGAAAAGTCATGTCATTCTTGGCAGAGCAGCGAAGAAGGTTGTGAGGTACGGAGGAGTGTACGTAGGCAACCAAGCCATTCCTGGTATAGTGTGCGTAGGATGTGTAGCCAGAGAGCGCAGGAACTGCGTCCCTTTGTTGGGCGCCGCCAGGAAAAGCTTCCTGAATGAAGACGACGTGTGGATGGTGGGGGTAAACATAGGTCTTCAGGGCAGTGAGTTTACTGTGGTGTCGGAGGCCGAAGGCATTCCATGATATGACATGTAACTGCATGGTATTAGCGAATGTTACCTCTGGTCTTGCGGGAAGCAGATGAAGTGGGGGAGTGAACGGATGCGCTGCCAGAAGCAGTGCAAGGGGGTGATGGCTTGGTGGGTGAGAAATCAGCAATTTTTTCAAGACGGGAAGCAATGACGTCAAGTCTTTCAGTGAGGGCCGAGACAGAGGCAATGACTACCCCATGGGATTCAGTTAATCCGGAGAGAGTAGTGGCGGCGGTAGCTCCGTGGGAAACCAGGCTGTCTATGCGGGCATCGATGGCATCGAACCGTGCCGCAAGAGCAGCGCAACGGGATTCCAGGGCGGCGACAGCGTTGCGAAGAGCAATGATTTCAGAAGAAGTACGTGGAGTAGGGGGAGAGACAGGAGGTGGTGGTGGTGGTAGCGAGGGCGCTTGTGGCTGTGGCTGAGAGTGGTGGGAGTCGGCATGGGACCGCCTGGCGCAGCCATGCCAGACGTTAACTCCAGGCATGAGACACCGAGGACACTTCCACTTCGAAGTGTCAGGCTCTGGAGTAGAGGAAGTTTCTGCTGTAGAGGTGGTGGCAGACTGGGCGGCAGGTGCGGTTGAGGCGCGGTATGGGCATGAGCGGGAGACGTGGCCACCCGCGCACCACGCACACTTCTCTGAGGCAGAGCAATATCGGGATATATGGCCAATACCCCAGCAGTTGAAGCACCAAGGCTGCTCGTCCTGCATTCTGCGAAACTCACAGGGAGGAAGGTAAGGCAGGAAGGAGAAATCGTATAGAGGCGGGGCCGGTGACAGGAGACTCCAGGTGATGACCAGACGGTTGATGGGCGTGCCGTATTGACGAAAGCGGCGGACAGTATGCACACCTGGCAACTCTTTAGCGAGGGATGGGTCCACATCCACAGGGTAGAGGGTGATGAGGTAAGTGGGAAACTTAGGGTCCTTTCACTCGAGTCCTGGATGTCCAGTTGTAATGAAGAAAACTCTCCACCCATGACACTGTCGAGTATGTCCTTTCGACGCCTCGAGATATAGACGAAACGAGATGTAGCAGCAGACATTTTCACCTCCGCCAACTCACGATCAAGACGAAAGGCGGTGGTGACGTCATTAAGCCAGCGAAGCTTCACAGCGGTGGTTGGGTTTTGCTTGAAGGCCAGCTTGACGTACTTGTCGCGGGGAGCGAAGGCAGGAGCAGCAGACAGGGGTGGAGTGCGATGATGAGCACGAGGTTGGGAGATGTCAGTGGGCGGCTGTTGAGCAGGAGCATCATCTCGCTTGAAGGTTTTAGCAGCAGGTGACGCGGGTTCACTGCCGGTGTCGGACTCCCGATCCATGGTTCGTTTGGCGGAGGCTGAGTAGTGAGGATGTCTGTGGGTTTCAAGCGAGGGCCAATGTACAGAGGCGTCATCATCGTCGCTCATAGCAAGGTCAGCCTCAACCTCAGCGGCAGAGGCAGGACCTGAGTACTCCATTTGGCGAGGGTGTTGGCAACAGAGGTGAAGTGTGACCGCAGAGGAAGTGACGCACCTACCACGTCACACACCCCGAACCGCGCATGCGTGGATCCGGGTACGCCGAGGATCCGGGGGCCGCCGAACGTAGAGGGTCTGGACCAAGCGTCTGAAATTTCTTGCAAGCTACAGACTAAGTCCAAAAACCCCAAACCACACTGAAGGTACTATGGCAACGACGGTGGCTTACTAAATATCTCTGCTGAATAGGGAGGTTGGCAGGTCGCTCAGGCGCTCAAAACCTTGCAGAAGGTATGGAGCTCAAGCGAGGCGGTGTTGACAAAACAATCAACCAACCGAGACTAGAGTAATAATAATAATAATAATAATAATAATAATAATAATAATAATAATAATAATAATAATAATAATAATAATAATTATAATAATGATAATGATAATAATAATAATAATAATAATAATAATAATAATAATAATAATAATGATGATGATGATGATGATGATGATGATGATGATGATGATGATGATGATGATGATAATAATAATAATAGTAATCATAATAATAATAATAATAATGATAATAATAATGATAATAATAATAATAATAATAATAATAATAATAATAATAATAATAATAATAATAATAATAATAATAACAATAATAATCGGTTTATCGGTAGGGCAGTTCAGGGACTGAAAATTTGTAACGGGGGTAATACCTTTTTCTAGAAGTGAGAAGCTAACTGAATGTACGACTTATGTAACTATGGTCTACTACTGTCCATTTTTATACCCCGGATGATGGTGGGGATGGTACTTCGTCCATATCTGTCCGTGCGTGGGGCTTTCAAAGGCACGAGTTTGTTCGTGTGCCTCGTTGACCGTCTGGGAGGTGGCGCGTCTGATGGTAGGAAGTGGTGGTGACGCTGGCTTCTGAGCAGGCCTGCCCCGAACATGGTGAGAGCTTGGTAGTATCTCTCGGCCAGTGTGGGCAGGCTCAGGTTGGTTAGGGCAGTGTTGTAGTCAACATATGCAGGGCCAAGGATGAGCCTGCATGCCTTCTTCTGGAGACTCTCCAGCTGGTGTAGCTGAGTAGTGGTCAGGGAAGGTGACCAAACTAGAGAGGCGTAAACGAGCTTAGGGAGGATAAAGGAGGTGTAAACTCCCTTGAGCTCGTCCGCCGGTGTTCCCAGAGACCAGAACCTGCTCAGCACGTAGAGCCGGTACGACGCAGCTCTTACCACACTGGCCACGTGCTGCCCCCAGGAAAGATGGTCGTCCAAGACCATGCCAAGTAGCTTAAAGGTGTTAACTACCTGGAGTGGGTGGTGGCCGATAGTGAGCTGGGCTGGTGGTACAGCTGTTCCAGACGTTCAGACGTACATCACCACGTTCTTGGTGTGGTTGCTGGTGACGCTGTTGTCCTGCGTCCACGCCTGTAGTCTGTCCAGTGTGTGTTGCAGCGCCGTGTAGTCTGGCACCCTGTTGTTGACGGTGATGCCGACGGTGCAGTCGTCCACGTACTTCCATTGATGTGGGGTGTCAGTTAGGGCGTCGTTTATCAATATCAGGAAACACAGTGGCCCCATCTTGGTCCCCTGGGGAACCCCACAGGTCGGCTGGCGAAGCGAGAAGACACACCATCCATTGTATTGTATTGAGTTGGTAAAACGTATAAAATAAAGGAAAGGAGTTGACGAAGAGGCGGGGGTGGCCGCCTCTTCTATCAAGTCTCTTGAGAATTGCCACCAAGCTCCTCTCGCGCTCATCGAAGTGGACAAATTTGACCTAATATACACGAAGAGAGAAATTTCTGGGTGAAGAGAGAAGAGAGCGTTTGATAATGCGACTGAGAGCCCTGATAACGGACGGCTTGCTGGCGCCCAGTGAGGAAATCAGCCAGCCACGCTATCAGGTCAGGGTAGAGTCCCAGATCAATGGCCTTGTTAATGACAACAGTGTGATCTACAAGGTCAAATGCTTTTCTGAAGTCCACAAAACCGAGAGCAAGATAGGTTTCGCGTTTGTCCAGGTGGCTGTGTATCAAGAAAGTTGACTAGGTAGTGGGAGGTAGAAGTAGCCTTGATATTTCCAAATTGTTTTGCATCAATGTGTTTGATAATTTTGGAGTAAACGAAATCTTCACAAATAAGGCTGGGGATGGGAGTGAAAGCAACTGGCCTGAGATCACTGAATGACTGAGAGTTTGTTGTTTTGGGGAGTGGCGTGACATATGAAATTTTCCAGTCACGAGGAACTGAACTCTGTGAGAGGAAAGCATTGATAATAGAACAGAGGGGAGCGGCGAGTTCTAGCGCAAAATCTTTCTAAATTTTGGTGAGGAGGTCCGTTGGGGTAGTGGCTCTGTTATATTTGAATTTTCTAATCCTGGCGACGACATCAGCCTCATGGACAGGGTGGGGAGTGGAGGGGGAAGGGAGGTGAGCAGGGAGAGAGGCGGTGCTGAGGGGAGGAAGTGTTTGACAGATAGCAGCAAAGTGACCGTTAATCTCCTCTGCCGCTATCTCAGAGGATAGGTGTGAGGTACAGGGGAGAGAGGTGGAAAGTTTTTGTAGACCGTGGTTACGGTTACCCGTATGGATGGGAGGGGCCGGGGTGGCTGGTACTGCTGGCTCAGGTCAGACAAGATAAGGTCGAGGGTTGTCTGGTCGTGCGTAGGGAAACCCACGACTTAGGTGAGGTGCAGCTGGTGTTGGATGTCGCTGATATCCAGGCGGTTAAAGTCACCACAGATAACTAGCTTTGCCGCCTGGTATCTCACCCTGAGAGCGTCGGCAGTATTTATCTGGTGCTCTGTTAGCAGTTGTGCTGTGGCCGCATGTGGAGGGTGATAGACAACACAGACGATGATGGAAGCTGTGTTGCGGGGATGGGAAGGGGGATTCACTCTCACCCACAGTGCTTCTACGCCATCAGGCACATCCACACTGAGTAGTGAGAGACATAGAGCACTGCAGCAGTGCCCCTTCCTAAGTTGATAGAACAACTGGTAGTTATCTATAATGCACTTCTCAGAAACAATCTGCCACGCCTCCGTGATGGCCACAATGTCCGCACTTGCTGCACGCACTGTCACTGTCAGTTCATCCACTTTGTTTGCCAGCGATGTCACGTTTGATAGAAGTAAGGAGGGGAGGCTGTACCAAACACGCGGCATTTCGATGTACGTAGTCACCCTCGCCTCATGTGTGTGTGTGTGTGTGTGTGTGTGTGTGTGTGTGTGTGTGTGTGTGTGTGTGTGTGTGTGTGTGTGTGTGTGAGTGTGGAAGGACTAAGTGTTTTAAGAAGCAAGCATCGTCTCGTTATCAGGAGTCACTATCTCCTGACACACAGCTGCACCGGGGAAGCCAAAAGATTCAATCACCGACAGGACGTGTTACTGAGGAAGCGACTGACGTTCATGTTCAGAAACACTTCACCGCTGCCCCACCACTATTTCAATAGGTTCCTTTCATTAAGTGACACAAGTTTTTAAGGGTGTTTTTAGGTTCTGATGACAAATGATCAAGGTTGATAGGAGAAACACCTTCAGAATTCCTTCATGTGTTTTCTGTGTCCTTTGAAAATAGTCGTAGTAAGCGTTTCTAAAAACGGACCCGAGTGCGTACAGATGCCAGGGTGGCAGCCGTGTCCTGAAGGCTCGTGTGTTTCGCCCCATAGCATTCCATTATCCAATAAACACAACCAGTGGGTGTTTTTCTGTGTGGAAAGTGTGCAGATTGCTCTCCACCGGTGTGATTCACTATTAGAGAGCGAGCAATGCGAAGAAATATTGTGTTTGAGTGTGGCGTCACGTCAAACCTTATAGAAAAAAACACTCAAGATAAATGACGGAAGCCCCTCGCGTGAAATCTTAATGAAGCCCTTAATGAGTGTTGGCTCACCTGTGGCGGAGCGCGGTGGCGTCCTCAGCGCTTTCTGCAGGAGGCGACGACGGCTGATAACACTCAAATTGGGCAGCAAATGCGTTGTGATAGAAACCTGCCAGCTTTGCCAGCCTAATTCGGTTTTGAAATCATGCGGCCGCTGCCAAAGGATGGATTCGTGATGGATTTGAGGAGCGAGAATAACGTAACCCACACTAGCTCCCCAGCGAGATATTGACCTTTGCGGCGGGGATCGGAAGGGCGGAAAACTGCGCCAGAAGGTTGTCACTGAGGTGACGCGAGAGAGATATTGCTGTGAAATTTAGCATGAAATAATGGTTGTGGGTCAATCATTTTGTATTGCTGAGGGTGAGAGAAGGGCATCAGGCGGGGCAATCACACAGAAAATGGACGGAAAGTGAGCAAAATGAGGAGTAAATGAGGGAAATGAGGGGATTGGAGGAGAGGGGTGAATGCCGCGACGAAAGAAGGGTGGTGGTGATGGTGGTGGTAGCTTTAAGAGAGAGAGAGAGAGAGAGAGAGAGAGAGAGAGAGAGAGAGAGAGAGAGAGAGAGAGAGAGAGAGAGAGAGAGAGAGAGAGAGCTACCCTGTCAACGTTATCTATAGAAGGAAGAGGGGGAAAGGGGAGGAGAGAGAGAGAGAGAGAGAGAGAGAGAGAGAGAGAGAGAGAGAGAGAGAGAGAGAGAGAGAAGGAGGTCTGAGGGGGAAGGAGAAGGGGATCGATTGAATAAAATGAGGGGAAGTGTCGGGATGACGGACTGAGAGGCTGAGGGAGAGGTACTATTGAGGACTGGGGAGAATGGACAAGGAAAGGAAAAAGAGTGGGAGACTGAATCAGGAGGAAGAGGAAAAGAAGGAGGAGGAAGAGGAAGAGGAAGAGTTAGGAATAGAAAGAAGAAGAGGATAAGAAGGAACAACGGAAAATGTGCACTGAAAATGATTACGAAAGAATAATACAAATAAATGCGAAAAGAGGAATAATAATAGAAGAAGGAGAATAAAAGGAAAAGGAGAAAAAGAGGGAAAGGTGGGGAGGAGGTACAAGAGAGAGAGAGAGAGTAAAAATAGAAAAGGAAGAAAAAGAAGACAACAGAAAGAGAAAGCAAAATGTAGAATGGAGAGAGAGAGAGAGAGAGAGAGAGAGAGAGAGAGAGAGAGAGAGAGAGAGAGAGAGAAGGAAAATGGAGCAGACATTGTAATGGGAATAAAATACACACACACACACACACACACACACACACACACACACACACACACACACACACACACACATACGCGCGCGCGCCCTCTAGTATAACTTGTTGGTACAAGTCAAGGTCTCATCAACAAAACCTACTTTACAATCATTAGCTTAGGATCATTAAAACATTCCGGCAACAGATCTTATAGTCGCTTCACACACCGCAACGACCCTCACTATGGCCAGGATAAGCATGAGATAAGGGTCGAGTTAGTTTATAGTAGGATGAGCTACTACTGTACCGAGTTGGCAATGGACCGAATTGGTAGTTAGCTGAGTTGGTGATAGGGCGAGATGAACTTCATTTGTGAGGACGGGAGGCATGCAGTTAGCAAGATCAATAGAGGAGTCAGCATGAAAATAGCAAAAGAAGATAGCAAGAAATGCAACATTCCGGCGAAGAGAGAGGTTGAAGAGAATCAGTCAGAGGAGAGGAGATGATGAGACGAAAAGCTTTTGATCCCACCCTATCTAACATATATGTGTGTGTGTGTGTGGAACCACCCCCCATCCATGCGAAGAGTACTCCACGGTTTGTATAATAGCACAGAAACACAGCCAGAATGAAATAACTACATACTACGTATGGGTCGAGTTTACATACAGTGAGCCGAGCTGATAGCGGACCGACCTAGCTATGGACCGAGTTGGCAGTGGACCGAGTTGGCTATGAATCAAGTTGGTGATAGCTCGAGTTGGACTACATTTGAGTACAGACAGTTCGCATGACACAGAAACAGAGGTGGAATGAAATTAAAAGAGAGGCACAGAGAAACTATGATTAGTATATGCAGCTAAGCTATTGGCCTCTCTAATTCCCCTACACTAGTTAATAAGGTGATTAAAGGAGAGGGACGGAGAAAGATTCCTCTGATTAGTAGAGTAGTGGAGGGTCTGCGCGCCAGTCGGGTCGGTCCGTTACGTCCTGTTAAACAAATAAACAGAGAGTGGAAAAGATGGAAAGAAATATGAATTTTACTGCCAGTACCCGTTTCCTGTGTGAGCCAGTAAGAGAGAAAAAATGGATCTTCACACAGTACCGACGTAAATTGTGTTTCAGTCATCATCGCTAACACTTTTGACAGTGCACTTGAATGTCGATGTTATTCATTGCCATCTATTTTGATGCAGAATGAACATTGCTTGCCAATTAATACATTGTTACAATGCATGACTGCTAAATGGGTGAAGATAAATATACCTGAAATAAATAAATAACGACGGGGTGCATAGTGCGTACAGCCGCCATAAAGAAAAAAAAAAAAAAATGGTCGACTTTGCGCGTTACCTTGCGTTTTATTGTACGCTCGCGCAATTTTTTTTTACCATACCTTTCTAATTGTATTCTTGTTCTGTTCACTTCTAACAATCTTTACTGAAATGCCATCAAGCCAACGCTACATGCAATATTGAGGACTACTTCACTCTTCCCTCATTCCAGGAGAAAAAGGGATTGAAAAAAAAAAAAAAAAAAACACCGCGGCATTTCCATATTGAATAAATTGTGTTGAATACCGGCAAATTATTGATGAGAAACAGGAAAAGGAAAAAAAAGAGGGGGAGAGAGAGAGAGAAAAAAAAAAGAAAAACAAGAGGAAAAACGGAAAGCTGAAACAAAGAGAAGGCGAATGGAGGAAAAGAAAAAGAAAAGGAAAGCATATGCAAAGAAAAGATGAGAGAAAAAAAAAACAGTACAGGAGAGCAGAAAGGCGAGGAGACAGACTCTTCATACAGTGGTGATAAACCAGTCCCAGACAATGACTAATGATTTGTTGAATATGTGAATGAACTGTCCTGAATGTGAATGTGACACAAAAGCAAAAGACAGATTGCAGTGAGCATTGTGTAACAGCTGGTGGCATGTGGAATGTGTGAATGCGATTGATTTGAATGGGAAGTCTCAGGAAGACATTGAAGCAATAGATGTTGAGTTCTATTGTACGAAGTGTAACAGTTAGTGTGAGACTGGCCTACTGGTTTGATAAGGCTTGATAAAAGTTTGCAAAATGTATTTTCAACCTTTTTGGTTTTGAATTCGTTCGAAAAACTTCAGATTTTGACACTGACAACGTCTCTGTTTATCAATATAATTTTGTCTTTTTAGAAATAAAAAGCTAATTTGCAATCTTTGTTATATTTTTCTTAAAGCTTATATTGTTTGACAGGCAAGAAGAATCATTACCTATTCGATGACAACGATTTTAATACTTTGTGCATAAAGATAAAAAAAAAATTATGGCACCTAGCGCGATAACCCGACATGCAATAGTGCACTGACCCTCTCCCCCATGGCGCAACACCTTCCACCAAGTAGCGCGTAAACCCAACTAGTAGCGCAATGACCCGTCTGCAAATTCCTTCACGTATACCTCTTCACCCAGGGAAACTGAAGATATCGAAGAGAGCATGTCCTTCGCCATCTAAGTTTAACAAATTTTTCATATGCTGGTGAAATTTTGTGGTTGTATTCAATCTGAAGGCTTCGTAGGCTAACATTATATGCTTAAGGTAGTACAAAGCCCCGCCTTTATACGAAGGTATTTTTCTTATGTAAGAAGGGGAAGCCGGCCAAGGGCAACAGAAATTACAAAAAATTAAAAAGCTCACAAATTGTCAGTTATCTGTAAGGGTAAAAGAATTAGCTGAAAGTCAAGGACAAATTTCTTAAAATGTCCCTATTAAAGAGTCAAGAAGTTGGAAATACAGAGTCGATAGACAGAGTTGAAAGAGTTTGGCCAGGCAAGGTACAAGCACGGAAGCACAATTTTGGAGAACAATAGGAGGGACTTCATCAGGTCCATAAGCCTTCCGAGAACTTGCTCAGCTAGAGCAAGAAAAACACCACTGCGAAGAATTTTAACTAAAAGCATGAAATAGAGGGAGCAGGAAACGGAGGAACAAAGCCACAATCATCCAAGGTAGAATTATTAGTAATGGTCTGAGGGAAGAGGTCAGCTTTAGAGACATATTTGATGGCAGCAGTGCCATCAGGATGAGGTAAAGGAGGGAAATAGGAAGAAAAAAAATATTGAGGATGTTTTTTGACAAATGGCAGAAATCTCTAGGGAGTTGGAATTTGAAAATTTTTCGTTTTTTTCTATTAAGTACCTTTTATGGCCAACCTCTCTATCATATATAGCACAATAACAGGATGGGTTAAACCTAGGTATGAAAGATTTAGTTTGAGAGAAATGTACGCCTCCATGCCAATCTCGAATCCCTCTGTTATTCGCTCAGGACACAGAGACGGATCTCTGTCACGGAAACAGTAATCATTCAAGGGAAAATCAGTATAATACCTTCTCAGGTCCCTCCAACTGGCAGAAGCAAAACGCCAGAGGCGTCTCCGCTTTGTGGAATCATGAGGAGGGATTGGAAAAATAGATACAGATATGAGATTATGATCGTAGGAGCCCAATGGAAAAGATAGGGTAACAGCATAAACAGAAGGATTAGAGGTAATGAAAACATTGAGAATGTTGGGCGTATCTCCAAGACAGTCAGAAATACGAATAGGTTGTTGCACCAGTTGCTTGAGGTCATGGAGGATAGCAAAGTTGAAGACTAGTTCACCAGGATGGTCATTGAAGCGAGGGGAAAGACAAAGCTGGTGGTGAACATTGAAGTCTCCAAGGATAAACACCTCCAGGAAGGGATAGAAAGTTAAATTTACCATGGTAAGAGGAGTTAGGAGAAATATAAACTGCAGAGAAATTCACTAAGAGAGTGACTTGTAAGTCGAAGTGCGAAATTCGAAAGACTCAAGAACGTGGGCACGACAGCATGTTAGATAGTTGCATACATAGACGCAACATCCACCTTTGGAACGAAAATGAGGATAGAGAAAATAGGAGGGATAAGGAAAGGGGTTACTTTCAGCTGTCTCAAACAAATGTGTTTTAGTGAGAAAGAGATGAGGTTCTAACGATACTAATGATAACAATAATAATACTAATAATAATAATAATAATAATAATAATAATAATAATAATAATAATAATAATAATTATTATTATTATTATTATAGTAATAATAATAGTAATAATGATAATAAAAACAACAAAAACTATAATAATAATGATGATATAATAATAATAATAACAATAATAATAA
>CM035179.1:11206392-11220265 GCA_020233015.1 Callinectes sapidus
CTTCTTCTTCTTCTTCTTCTTCTTCTTCTTCTTCTTCTTCTTCTTCTTCCACCACCACTACCACGTGTATTCCGCATAATAAACTACAGTTTGAGAATAATAAATGATAACGTTTTAATTAAACTTTCTTCCTATATTGTATTACTTGTGCGAGCTGTATTGACTGAGGTAATAGATTAATAATTCAACTAGGAAATATGAAGTCAGCTATTAAAAAAGCTAAGAGTTATAATTAATCACGAATAATGTGTTGAATTGGGTCCGTTATGTAAAATCCTTATGCAAATGAACACTAATTGCATATTGGATTCATAAGTTATTTCTATTAAACGACCATTTTATCTAATTATATATCGATACAATTACATACACAAAACACCAACACACACACACACACACACACACACACACACACACACACACACACACACACACACACACACACACATGCATAATCATCATTTTGAACATCAAGAGTCATAATTTCTTTCCATATCAAGTCGGGAGCGCCGTAAACGACAAGATAAAACATGTTCGGTTCTTTCAAGGTCTGGTTTGTCATGATTATTGTGTGTAAATCGTGTGTTTTCCCATATATACTGTGTTGCGGTCTTCAGTCTCCCCTTTCAGCTGAAGAGCCCATTTGGTAGGGGCAGAAAAGGCTCCCTCTCTCTGGGTTTCGAGTTATAATGAAATTTAAAGGTGTTTTAATATCCTCGTAAAGTGGCGGCTAGATATGTTAAAATGCACTTTCCTAGTGGTCCTTGCAGCATTGGCGAGACCTTAAAAATATAGTTACAGCAGGCCTGGGTATCGGCTGCTATTGGTGTATAAGTCATTTGGCGCTTTTATTTCTAATTTAAAGGATGATAATGTTTCTTGAATTGCTTGCAAGAACGCAGTTTGTATTCGAGAACTGTGGTGGTCGGTGGGGTGTTTGTGGTGCTGGAGACATTGTTGATTTTGTGTGTGTGTGTGTGTGTGTGTGTGTGTGTGTTTGTGTGTGTGTGGGTGTGTGGGTGTGGGTGGGTAGGTAGGTGGGTGGGTGGCTTGGGTGGGTGGATGGGTGGTTGGGTTAGGGGAGAATAGTTTGGTGTAGGTCGGTGTTGGGGAAGCAGACGAGGCGCGGCGCGGTGGCCTGGTAAGTACTTTGTGAGGGCTCCTGTGTACCCCCTTACAGCTCTCTCTCCTCGCCCTTTCTCCTCCCCCCCTTCTCTCCTCCCTTACATGCTGCCTGTCTCCCTCACCCTCTAATAACAGGCAAAAGAAACATTTGTAGACCACTGTCGGTTATGTAAATACCGTGGTTCATTAAGAGAGTGCTGATAACCAGACTCATGAGTACTGAGGCTACAGGTGAACTCTGGTTGGTCAACAAACAGCAGTCTGGTTTCCCATTGGTTGAGCGAGTTTGAATTTTGAATGTCAGAAGCTATGGGGCCAAAATACTTCATGGTGTGGGCCTTAATGGGTGTTTGTTTGCGGGGAGGATTTCTGCAAGTGTTTCCCTTATGGCAATTCCAGTGTGTGCGTGCTGTTAGTAATCTGCCTGTGATTCCCATCCTGTGCCTTAATGTTGATTCCCCCTCTCCCGTCACGCCATTCTTGCCATATGTTTTGGGTGGGCCAGAATGACCAAAAGATTTTTATTTGATTTTATATTCAATTATACTAGGAAGCCTGGGGCGTAACGGGGCCTTCCTGGCGTGGCCCTAACACGATGTCGCCAGCGTGTCCCAGATGTGAGCCTTCCCCTTAATACTTTTCGTTCTGCACCTTTTTCCAAGTCTGGAGGGCTTGGGCCGTAAAGAGGGTTTTGAGCCTTGTGCCCCTCATGAAAACGACCATTGTGATCTGAGGTGGAGCGTCTACCCATCACTCGCCGGCAAGATTGAAAAACGCCGACGAATAAAGGTTCAGTGGCTGGCGTTGGCGGCGTGGCGTGCGCCTGCGTGGTGGCCCCACCGGTGGTGGCAACAGGGGCACGCCAGCTGCAGGAGCCTCACACTCTCCTTTCACAGCTTCACTTACAGTGAGCTCCTCACGCCCTCCCAGCCTCCCACGTGCCTTGTCTGGCTGTGGATATGACTTATTACGTGTACGGTAAATATTGTAGACTGATGCTTGCGTTGCCCCTTCCCCCGCCCCCGCCCCCGCCCCCGCCCCTGACCTTCCCCCACACAAAGGAGCAAAGTTCCTTGCCCTTTTAGTAATCAGAATATGGAGAGCGGTATCTTAGTTGTTCTGCTGGTGGACTTGTCGATACATCTGAGCGTGGCACAGACTTATTCTTTATTCATGGTGGTGTTCCGTGCACCTGCCGGGGAGGCGACCATCACACACCAAACGCCGCAGGCCTCCTACTCCCGGCCTCACACAGCCCCGCCGCCGCTCCCTCCCCCTTCCATTGCCACGGCTGCCTGTAAGAGTGAAGCATCTCCCTCGTATTGAGCCGGCAACGCTCCGTCCAGTTACACGGGTGGCACACACACTGAACAGGTGATGCCGCCTCACCTCCCTCTTAGTGCCTAGTTGGTGTCATGGTGAGTAGCTCAGTGATGCTTATTTTTGGTGGTGACTTTTTCGTTTGCCTTTTTGAATTTCTTTTTTTTTCTATTTTTGTCTTATTATTTTTTTTTCCATTTATTAGGCCAAATTTATTGCAGTGCGTGATACAAATATATGAGTGCTTGGTGTTACCGCACACACTATACGTCAGGTGTGTCAGTGACTTAATGGGTCAGAGATGGTCTTGTAGGGGAGACGTGCACCGGTTGCCGGGAGCGCGGGGGAGACGGGTGGTATGGGATGCCAGTGCAGATGTATTGTTATGAATTCTTAAAACATCCAAATTTGCATAACCGTCTGTGTGTAGTGACTAGAGATAGCGATTCGTATCTGCTAAGTATATTAGTAGAAGGAATTCAAAGACTCAGACTGGGTGGGTGGCTGGGCAGGGCAAAGCTCCCCGATTACTCTGCCCTCTGGTGTTCGCGGCCGCAACGTTTCCACCCATCCTAGAGCCTTGTTCATACTGCGAATAAAAAGTCCCCGTCGTCCTGAACATACCACGGCAGTTATCTATTGGCTAGTCGTTTTAATGGTATTCCCTTGGTCAGGGCATTCAAATCCCTTATTAAGTCCGGGAGCAGCGTCACAGACCGTCGAGTCCTGCTACTGTGGTGGTGTCCGTCGCTCGCTGCCTCAGCCTCCCCTCTCCTGGGAACACTTCACTCTGGGATTCTACATCAGGTCAAAATTTGATATGTTTTCTGGTGGATAAGTAACAAGATCTTGGAAGGCTTAATTGGCAGCCTTTGAGTGAATTATTAAGGTTTTTTGTTGCATAAACTTGTTAAAATTCCGTGGTATCAGCTCCTTAGCCACGGTAGTTTTGCCTTAGCATGATCGTCTCCAGTAACTTGAGATCAAATTACATCCGTAGTGAAATGATCTATCAAAGTCGGTCATAAAATTTGAAGCTAGGGACTGAGAGGGTAGGCGAGGTGAAGCGGGCGGCGATGATAACGTGGGCGGAGATGCGTGGGTCAGGCAGTGGGCGGGAAGAGCTGGCTGAAGATCGGCCTCTCCCCACGCCAGGGTCCTGAAGCCACCGCTGCCGCCGACCGACCCGCACCCGCGCACCCACACAAAATGGCGGAGTGGGAGAAGGGAGGCAGCCAGTCAGTACACTGTTCCTGCCAAGTCTCGCTCCTTCCTCGTCCCTCCTTGAAGGTACGTCCTCGTCTCTGTATACAACCACGACGTGAGTTTATTTGCATTGATCCGGCGGTGCTTGTGGCGTGACTGGTCGTGGCCGCTAAATTTGCTGTGTGCTCGTTGGCCGGGCGAAGGTGGGTGTTGGTCTATAATAGTGTTTGGGTGCAGCCGTCCATCTCGCTCGTAAAGAGTGTCCAATCTTTTTCTTCCCTCTCCTTAACAGACAAGAGCTAGTGGTGTTGATAAGTGCCCGAGAGATAAATGCCAAGGAGAGTTCACCGCTGGACGTTAGGAACCAAAGGGGAAAAATATTTGTGTGCGCTGATGTCTGGGAGTCTGTCGCGGCGCCCTCCTCCCGCCGACCTGTCTGACCTTTTCGTCTGGCTATCGCTCAGTCCTGGTACACGTACTACTCGTACTTCCTTGGTAGCATGACGGTAAATGAGAAAATATCTGACGGTAAGGACTCGCGTGCTTTGATGTAATTATAGTCGTAGTGATGAAATATTCGCGTGTGTGGGTATAAAGTACACCCACGCGTACCAAGGCCCTTGTAGGACCGCCCATACATTTGTGAAAGTAAACATAAGAGATGGAGCCATTGTCCTTGAGGTGACGTGGCCAGGAAGGCAAGCAGGTGCATTGCGAATGTCGACAGACGGGTGGAGTCCGCCGCGCCGGGGAAAAACACAAACCAAGTGGGGTGCAAGATTTCCTTTTGCATTTTTTCCATCTCCTCTTTCCACACCTACTCCTTTGCCCCTTGCATTTCTCCGCCCTTTCATAAACTTTTGTCTATGACAGTTGTTACCTAATTCAGCTTTCAAAGGATCCTCTTATCTCCCTGCTGCCTGCAGGCTGTGCTTTGAACGGTAATGAATACAATTCCATATCCTGTTTCTCACTTTATTAACTAGATATTGTTAATGCATTAGCGAACCTACTCCTCAATACTGACTTAGCTCTATACGAATATGCTCAAAGAAATAATTGCTGAATAAAATTATGGAGGTAAACGAGCCTGAGTGTTAAGGAAGAATATACGGTAAGCAATACATTTCAAGCTCCGCCAAAGCAAGTGAAAATTCTCTGCTGGTGCCTGTGAAGGCAAGGGCTAGCGTGGCCCTCCCGGTGCTTGCTTCTGTTGCATCAGAGGGCAGTCTGTGAGGCAGTTATTGTTTCTTAGTGTAGATTTATTACATTACATTACCTGCACCGTAACCGAGGTATAATTTTAGTGCAAGTTATGGGAATGAATAATGGTGTTATTACAGCCCGTGTTATTTTTTCTCTATTGGTACGTATGTTTTTATTCATACATAGGATTTCTTCCCTCTAACATTACTGCTCCCTTACGCCATGCAGCCAGTCAGTGGGATAACGATGGTCTCATTAAATTCTTATCCGCGTAACTGTTTCGCTGATAATTCACCTTGCCAAATAGCCACGTACCTAATGACATTTAATTAAATAGAAGCTGAGACAAACGGTCGCTGTCAAATGTATCTTATTGCGTGTTGCCTGAGAGACACGGCACGTTTTTCATTACCTCGTTCCTTGTGTGTTTTTACTGTCAGATTTATTCAGTATTTCACCAACTTCCGCTTCCTCTTAGGGAAAGGTGTTCAATTTACATGCATATGATTCTTTAATACTTCAATCTGCAGTTGGTAGAGAGCGTTAAATGTAATGGGTTGTTAATGTACGGTGCATATTTCGGTCTTCATAATTACAGTGTTTTATTGATGTGAAGTGTTGCTATATTTCTTTACATTTTAAGAGTACGGCTTGTTAACACGTTTTCCTCCTTGAATATTACCGCTGTCGGTTATATTTATAACTTTTTACCAATCATTATAAGCATTGAATTATGGGAAATTTTAATATTTCATCCGTGATCTCGCTCGCTCGCACACACAAACACGCACACACACACACACACACACACACACACACACACACACACACACACACACACACACACACACACACACGGCGGGTCGCAGCAAGGCAAGGCGCTATATACCCTGCCTGTTTATGGCACGGCGGAGCGAGGTGGCGGTATAGGGAGGCTCTGTTTTGGGTTGGGGGAAAATTCCGTCGCCGCATCTTATTTGCATATGCAGATGAGCCGCCCTTTGGTTTTACAAGAGTACCTGAGGAAAGGGTGCACATCTCGGAGACGTAGCCGAGTCACAAGCCTTATCCTTCCGGAATGACGAGGAAAAAAAGGAACATCAATTTTTACGAGATGTCCGCTGCCACCCATACCTCCACCACCACCTTCTGCTTCTAGGGTGATTTTCTGTTCCCGCAGCTCTCGCCTCCTTCAGTTTCCATCCCGCCGTGATAGTGGATGTTAGGGTCAGTGATAATGTGACGGTGAGGCTGAGAGAGAGCAGGAGGTGAATGTTGGAAGAGCTTACTCGTGCGCGTGAGTGACCGGCGCTCATAGCCAAGATGACGTGTATATCTATATTTTCAGTCGTGCGGTTGTCATTTATCACTTTTTTCAATGTTTTTGTTGTGTTTAGCGGTGCGACAAATGGTGTTGAAAATCGATAAGACTAGCTTGTGTGTATGACGGCAGCAGTTGTGAGGCAGCTGTGTCTACACCTGCGTGTTGGCTGCAGGTAATCGCCTCCCAGGGTTCCTTAGCAGCGAGTATGATCTGGAGTGATGGGAAGGTCAAATACAGGTAGGAAAACTTATTCATTGGATTGATTTATTGCTAATTTTGCACGATTCTAATTTATTTCGACTTTTATTTGGTTAGCTATAGTCTTTCGGTCATGGGTGTACGTTCAAGGACTAAATAAGGAAATGAAATGCAGGAATCATGCTATTGAATATTTATCTATTTGATTTATTTGTTTTATGTAAATTTGTATCTCTATTCTCTCTCTCTCTCTCTCTCTCTCTCTCTCTCTCTCTCTCTCTCTCTCTCTCTCTCTCTCTCTCTCTCTCTCTCTCTCTCTCTCTCTCTCTCTCTCTCTCTCTCTCTCTCTCTCTCTCTCTCTCTCTCATGTGTGTGTGTGTGTGTGTGTGTGTGTGTGTGTGTGGTAGCTGGAAATAAACCTGGATGAAAAACAAAAATTATCGGTAAATAGAACAAGAGTACGATGAAGGTGGCTGGAGCTTTTAGTCCCTTTACCTTGTTGAAATGAAACGATTTTGCATGGAGTCCTGCTATCCAAATCCTTATTTATTAGACAGCCACTGCCACGTGTAGGCCTGGTGACTTCTTGCAGCTTCCTTTATTTTCTTATGTTCTTATACTCATACAATATCGAGATTATTGGTGTTGCTGATGAAAATAATGATCTGATGAATGGTAATGATAATACTGTTGGCGATGATAGGGATAATGATGATAGTAATATTGGTAATAATTATAATAATGATAATAATAATAATAATAATAATAATAATAATAATAATAATAATAATAATAATAATAATAATAATGACGGTAATTATAGTTTTATACTATCATGTTTTTTAAAATTATATTTGTTGTGCAGTGGATGGCATTGTAAATATATTAATCTACATATCGCTGTATTTTCGTTGTCGTCTCGTACGTTATTTAATATCACTAACGTTACAATAGAAACTATAAGTATAACGAATAAATATCCAAACAACAATAATAATAATAATAATTATTATTATTATAATAATAATAATAATAATAATGATAATAATAATAATAAATACAATAGTAATAATAATAATATAATAGTAATAATGATAATAATAGTAATAATAATAATAATAATAATAATAATAATAATAATAATAATAATAATAATAATAATAGTAATCTGGAGAATGATCTTGCGTTACCACTCTTTACTCCTATAGTTCTGTTCCAAGCACGCCATGCCTTCACACGTAAGGTGGTGCTTCTTCTGCTACATTTTTCTTTCTGAACAGTATATAACGAAGATAACAAAGTGTTGATTTACTTGCATATTGCGTCTTTAGGTTTCCGTTTTGGAATATTTTGTGTATGTTTAATTATGTGTATAATTTTTGCTCATAGGATTGGTGACAAATACAGTATTGTTATCATTAATTAGATGATACATTCTTTCATTTATTTTGTTTCTTTATTTTTAGTTTTCTTCTTCTGAATATTTATTTTTGCTGGTTATAAGAGAATTTTTACTTGTATTTTCTCTTCATAAATAATTTTGGATATTATGGTGATAGTGAATTCAATATATAAGAGTGTTCTATTGTTTTGGCTTTCTGTGAATCATAAGTGGAGTATTGGAGGAGGCGCTCTGGATATTGTTTTGCAGAACTTAACATGTGGAGTTATTTTGAGCGCAGCTAAATATAAGCCATACCTCCTCGCGGGCTGCAGGTACAACAGCGATCCTCTCATTAATCTCGCGTGGCATTCCGGCTCATAACTCTCTTTTATTCACCATTAAACACTGACTAAAAGGCATTATAAATATTTTTCTGGGCGCACACAAGATTTGGCGTTCAGTCGGCGGGGATCAAGGGCACCTGCCGGCATAGCTTGATAAGCGGCGCCTTGAGGAAACACGCAGGCAGCCATGTTGTGTTAGGTATTACTGTTTGTATTGCCAGAGAAATATTTGATTAGAAAAATGTATTGTATTTAGTTTCAGAGGATATTCGATTTGTTATGAGTGTTATTGTTTTTTTTGTCTAAAATATTGCTTTTTTTTACGGGGGGAGGGAGTGAGCTCACCATTACTTTCACTGGTCCCCAAACTCTGCTATTTTCATTGCATAAAAGCATCATAACTTTCACTGGTGAAATAAGAAGAGGTTGTTTCATTGGGCAAACGCACCATTACTTTCACTGTCTTTCGAACAATTTATTTTTTGAACGAATTGTTTGCATTGTTTTACAACGATGAAAGAAAACAAATGTACACGAAGGCTACTTAGTTTTGAACAAATGAATGAATGAATGAATGAATAAATAAATAAATAAATAAATAAATAAATAAATAAGTAAATAAATAAATGAAAAAATAAACTGAATAAGTGAATAGAATGTAAAATAGGGGTTGCTTCTTTCATCTTGATTCTTTTTTTTAGGTTAGGTTTGTTTATTTCATGGAGTTGGTGAGTCTGCTATTTTCGCACTATGTCCGCTTCTTCGGAGTTTTATATCTAGTTTTTATATATATGTTTACCCGTTGAAAAAGGCAGGCTACTAGACGTATATTCATGTTTTGTTAAGTAACTTACCCATATGATAAAAATGAAAACAAATAATTTCTCCCACCCTACACTATAAATGCGTCCACACTATGGTATATTGTGACGGCCACCACCAGCGCCTCGTCTCCGCCCCCGTCCCCGCTGCCGCCACCGCCGCCATCACGGTACTGCGCCGCTCCTCACCTGTGACGAATGGCGGAGGGGGAGATCTAGTTTGCATTAGATGGGCGTCAGTCCTTAAAGTGCGTCGGGAGTCAGCGAGCACCCAGGCGGTAGATTGTTTGTGTAATTGCTTGAGGGGCGCGGTAAGCGGGGGCGGCGAGCCGTGCACCGCCCTCATTATAAGAGAACCCAGCGCTCCTCGTCCCGTATAGCCTTCCAAATTTCGTCCAATAAACTCTAATTAGTAACGAATTAGTTTTATAGTGTTAAATTTAACTTAACGATATAGTGGTATTTGAGTATTTTTTGTAATGGTCAGTAATACTTAAGGAAGCAAATATAAACTGAATTAAATGTTTAAGTCTTAAAAATGATCTTACTGTGTTTAATGTCGAAGACCATATTTGATGTGAGTATATGTTGTGCCTCACTCTCAATGAGAATTTAGTGGAAACTTAGCTGTTTATTCAGACTTTTTTTGTTCCGTCCATTAGCGCATTAGCTCCTTTTCTGTAAACCAATTGGAATAAAGCAAGCAAAAATTCGTCACTTCCTCAAAAATTTTGCTCTCAAACTCGAATACGGGTCTTGGAATTATTTGTTGAAGCGGAAGGACATATTTAAGTATCGCCTTCTTGACTTCCAAACAAGAGCACTTGAGTTCACGGTTACTCTTAACTTCTACTCAGTCTTTTTATACGTCTCGTCGGCAAGTTCTTAGGTGGCCACACTCAAGGTTAGCGCTGAGTTTGCCTCTCATACCACCTTAAAAAAAACTATCACCGCAATACAAACGGTTACTTGAGAGTCAAGAGGAAAATTAACTAAAGGGCTTCTAAATGGAACCCAAAATATATGTTAAGAGGGAATCAAGGGTACTGAAACTTGTATTTTCGGTCAGTGTTGCCATGAAAGTGTGGGAATACTAGAAGGGTGCGTTGGAAGTGCGGTTCGCGTGGTCTTTTCATCCTCACGCTACAAGAAGATTTAGGGTACTCAGGCAGGCAGACGAATTATCAACGTGAGTCATAAACCCCTTCAGGGGCAACGGGGAATGATTTATTGAATGTTTATGCAAGCAATGTGAGTGACTACAGTGGCAGTTTGATGCCGCCAATAGTTCTGCAGTGAAGTGGAGGCGAGGTTGTCCTTGGAGACGCGTGGGTGGTTATGAAAACTTGTGGGAATGTAGCCTTGGAAGGAAGAAAGATGGTCTTGTATAGATGCCTTTCTGAAGAATAGGTTCTACCTTGTAGAATCTTTATACAGTAAATGAGAAAATAACATTAGAAAAGGTAAGAGGTCAGAATGAATTGTGCCTACACTGACGAAAATAAAGGGACCAAGTATTTATAAAAAAAAGTAATGCTTTGTTATATTGAAAATACAAAATGAATTTTAGCACTGGAACGCACTTACGTAGATCAAATATACATTCTTTAAAATAAATAAATAAATAAATAAATGAATATATATATATATATATATATATATATATATATATATATATATATATATATATATATATATATATATATATATATTAGTGAGTAGGTGTATGATAATTATTCTCCTCATAGCGCAGTGGGCTAACACATCATTAGGTCGCTCTATCCAGCGTTCTCTTATCGTTAACTAAATAATGCTGGGCTGTGTTTATGCGCAGAAAAAAAAAGTTGACGCAGGACATTGACAAACCCTGCTGTCTGTGCTAACAAGGCGGGGCTAGAATTTATTATTACTTTATTTTTTTTCTGGCTCTATTTCATCAGCAATGATTACTTGTATTTGCTTTTCATTCTATTTACTTCTTTTTCCTTTTTTATTCTAAAGGTCTAACGCTTTTAAGGTAATTCCTTTCTTGCTATTTCATTAATTTATATACATGGTTAATGATTCTCTTTCCACATTCGGAATATCTCTCGATCTTTGCACATCCGCTGTACCTTCTCATTTCTGGCTTTCATTATTTTCCTATTTATCGTTGCAATTGTACCCTCTTCTCTGTTGCCCTTGATTTCCCTGCATGGTCGAGTAATGGCCTTCATTACGGGGGTCCCTGTGTTATCTCGCCGGTGCAGTGAGACATGGCGTGCAGAGGAGCGCTGGCGGAGGGCTGTACAAGTTCACAGTCTTCAGGGAGGTGTAATTAAGGGTGGAGGCTTCCTCTCATGCCTCGAGGGAACACAACTGCGTGCTTGTCTCTCCTCAACCCCTGATGAGTTTTTTTCAGGGATTGTATTGTAAATCTTGGTACAAGTGTGTATTTTCTGTATATTGGCGTGGCTTTCGTATGTTGTAGTGAATATTGCAATGTCTAAATTTTTTTATGTTTGGTTTTCTTGGTCTATGTATAGGAATTGAACTAGAAATCAAGAAAGTATGCAATGGTTCGGAACAAAAACTGTTCTGAATGGCTTTCATAAAGTCTAAATCAGCCTGGAGCTTGCCTGGAGTCCTCCCGCTATTTAGCGCCCGATAAACCAACCGGCAGACACGCCCCCCGCCGCCACCCTCCTGCCTCCCTACGCCGCAGGCCGGGCACTCGCTGCTTGCCACTTGCCTCCACCCGTAACTCATCCAGATGGCTGTTCCCCTGATTACCTCGGTCTTGCGGTGGCCCAAGTGAGGCCTCGAGGCGGAATTAAAGTCGAGCAAGAGGAACCAGATCCCAGTAATTTGAGTTGGCGAAGATATAGCCACATATGCTTGAAGAAAGATGTATATTTTTCTTTTCTTTCATCTTCCTACTCCTTCCGTAACCACCATCGCCGCCACCACTATCACTGCCACCACTATCACCACCACCTCCATCACTGTAGAAATACGCCATTACTCTTGCTTTCCCGTTATTTTACCCGTGTTGGTGGGTGGTTGTCGCTGCCTTATGGTGGTGGTGATGGTGATTGTAATAATGATAACGGCACTACGGGAAAATGTGTATACAGCGTGTTGATAGCGAGTGTATGGCATATGGCAAAATTATGGGGGTGATGGAAGCGGTGATGGTGGTGGTAGTCGTGAGGGTGGTGAGGGAAGACTTAGCTTGGTGGAGAAAACAGAGCGTGAATTGTAAAGAACGACAACATGGATGGATATTATTATTTTGTGGTTATTAAATCAGGTTCTCATCAATTTGCAACTCCGGGATTCTTAGATGCTAGGAAGACAATTTTTATTTTCTCCTTTTCGCGATTTTTGTTTATTTACTTGTATACATTTTATTATCTTATTCTCTTGCATTTTTTTTTTTTTTTGCTCTGGTTGTCTAGGTAATGAATGATTGTGAGAACGAAAGGTGCGGCTGATCTTTGATATGAGGGAGATGGTGTATGTTTTATGTAGTATGTTTTTCATTTGTTTGTGTGTTTAGTGATAATGGGATAGATGTAATAGTGACGTAATGATATTTTTGCAAGATGAAGGAACTGAAATATGTATGTGTGTGTGTGTGTGTGTGTGTGTGTGTGTGTGTGTGTGTGTGTGTGTGTGTGTGTGTGTGTGTGCTTTCGTCAATAGAATCTTTGGCGGTGAAACGAAAGATAAAGGCGATGAAAGATAAAGGCGAGAAAGATAAAGGCTGTGGTTCTGTGTGGCGGAGGTGGTCGTGGTGCCCTGGGAGAGAACCGAAGCATTATTCACTTGCGTTTGATTTGCGAGACAGACGCCCACATCATAATAACCTTTTTTTGCGGTACTTTTGTCAGATGGGCGTCGCTGAAACTGGCAGAACCTCTTGAATTTATGGTCTGCAGCTAACCAACGCCAAGGTCAACAGCCGGGTTTGCCTCACGCCCCCGGCCCTTGATGTTATCTGGGTAAGGGAATGGAAGAATAATTGGTCACTGAGGATTAATCATGGGATGGATGGCATGAAAGGTGATGAAAAAATCTCTTTATAAAATCTTGGCTTGGTGTGTGGCTGTAAATCAAGGTGGAAGTGACGGGCCAAAATGAGGAATCGTAATTGTTGCAGGACTTCAGAACTTTGCGATGAAATATGGCCTAGTGGAAAATCAGATGGGGGAAAATTACGAATGATTTATAACTTGATGCAAACATGAAGAAAAAGTTGATGATTTTAAACGTGATGCAAACTCATTAGGTCTTTACATTAATTTGGAACATATTATGAACTCCGGAGAGAGAGAGAGAGAGAGAGAGAGAGAGAGAGAGAGAGAGAGAGAGAGAGAGAGAGAGAGAGAGAGAGAGAGAGAGAGAGAGAGAGAGAATCATAATTTTGAGTAATGCAAACCTACAATTTATTTTTAATGAAATGTTTAACCCCCACTCCCTTCACACGCATTAAACCTACATTATAAATCCATAAATAAATTATAACATCTCCCTTCACACACCTGGCTACCATTCTACTGCTTATCCTCACTGCAGGTATTTCCTCCATTATACAACGACCTTATACAGCAGTCTCGCTCGTCTCGTAGTGTATCCCTCCTCCCTCTGGACTCCCATTACCTCCCTGGCATATATATTTGGACTAGGCCCTTGCCCGTCTCTCGCGTCGATTTCCACCCTTGTGATGCTCCCTCGACCGCCTTAATCCGGGCATCGCTGAGGGGAAGGAGAGGGAGCAAGACCATTGAGAGGAAATTTGCGAGTAAATGTTTCCGTTGGCCAGGTGGAGGATGGCTGGAAGGGCCTCCGTCTCGCCTTGCTGAGGAGGGCCCAAGATGTTATGAGAGAGAGAGAGAGAGAGAGAGAGAGAGAGAGAGAGAGAGAGAGAGAGAGAGAGAGAGAGAGAGAGAGAGAGAGAGAG
>CM035179.1:11264756-11267256 GCA_020233015.1 Callinectes sapidus
ATATATATATATATATATACATATATATACTCGTATTTACACACACACACACACACACACACACACACACACACACACACACACTTATTATTTGGTTAAGTATTGTTGCTTGAAAATTTGATGGCAGTAAAAGACAAAGCCTTTATTTTTAGGTAAAATCAATATATTGATCGAAAGCAAGACTATGTGATAGGGCATACTTGCAACAGTGGGTTAACCGCAACTGCGCAGAAGCGTATCCGATTAATCTGGGATTTTTTTTCCCCGATATGAAATAATGTATGGTCGGTCGTTGTTTAGAGAGAGAATAGGCATTGGAGCTTTGGTCTCCGTTCCCATTCTTTCTCCTCTCCTCCCTCGCTTCGCCAAGGTAGTGCATATATCGATCAGGCGGGCTAGAGGGCCGGGGGGAGGGGGAAAGGAGGGAGAGGCAGCGCGGGGGAAGCCGTGATCAATAACCACAGCGCCGGGGGAGCCTCGCTTGGCAAGTGTCCACAGAGACTAGTGAGGTGGCTGCGGACGTCCACCACCATCACCACCATGAACACTACCACCATTGGTACCATCACCACCACTACCATTACCATCATCATCATTACAACCACTGCTACCACCTTCACCACTACTTTTGCCACAATCCATATATCCACTTCCTCCACCACCACCACAACCTTGTCGAAATTCATCATGCCTTTCTTCTTTTTTCTCCCCCCTTCCTCTGGGGTTTCTCTTGCCTCAGTCACTCCTTCACTCAGTGCCTCGACTTCTTCTCTCAGCTGGAGACTATGATAAATCCCAGCTCAACCCTCAGAGATAATTTCTCATTTGTATTTATATCGCTGGGGTACGAGAGGGACGAGTCTCCGTGAACTGATAATACTGGCATTTTGTAAACATTCCTCAGGCGTGTTGCCGTTGATGACTGGTGAGGGAGAAGAGGAACTTGTTTACCAGCTTCCAGGTTCCTGCATCGTCTGCTTGAAATTGCTTGATTCTTTTTACTCCGGTTTTCTCTTTCTGCTTTTGTATATATTTTCTCGGGTTTATTTTTCCGCGCTCCTATTTTTTCTTTCTTTTCTTCGTCGACTCAACTTGCCTCGCTCTCTGCTGCCTGCTTGCCCTTTATTTTCTTTGAGACTGTTTCCGCTTGCCTGCGCCCTGGTGCCTTCAGGGAATGGAACAGCGAGTGACGACTCTCCATCCTTTGAAGGCCTTCCTTGACGACCTTCTCTCTCCCCCCGCCGCAATACTCTCCCGGGAAAATGGGCCAAGTCCAATCCCTTTTTTTTCAGTCTTTCGTTCTTTTCGTCCTGAGAACTGCCGGACTGTTGATACCTTTCGCTCGCCTAAGTCGAGGTGCAGGAATAACGATCTCTGCGCTCCTTGCTGACGGAGAAATCGCATTACGCTAAAGGACTTCCCAGGAGATTCCACGTGCCTCTGATTGAATGTCTGTTAACATTCATCTTTTTATTTTATTTTATTTGTTTATCAATAGATTTATTCATTTATGTTTGTTTTATTTTTACATTTTCAGCGACCATGTATATCTATTTTTCTATATGTTTGAATATTCCATTTACTTACTACTTATTTTTTATTCTTTATTGTTATCAATTTGATTTCATTTAATTTTCTTGTGAGTAAACGCCATTGGTGGCCTAAGAAAGAAGATGCAAGTAAGTTGAATAGATCTAAGTAAGGTTTCAGGTTAGTTAATGATCGAATGGTTTATCTTGGAGCATCCACGCTTATCAGCTTATCATTAACCTGCCTCTAAATTCGGCATGGAACTGGTGGTCCCAAGTGGCTGTCCTTACGGTGATAGGCCGTCGCCTCACCACATCAACACTAATCTGGCCAGGTGACGCTGTTATCGCCGCAGTAATTTGTTAAGCTATGGCGGATTTAAGGGCTTCAATCTGGTTCATGGCATTCATCTGGTAGCTGAATGTCCAACGCTCGAATATTTTGGGCTGGACATGCCACTTCCATCACAGGTTAACTGCCGCCCGTGTATATATCATTCTACGTATCGGCAATAAAGATTTTAATTGCGATGTCTGTAGAGTTTTGGCTGGACTTCTGGTCACATGAGGACAGTTTCTTTTTGGTGTAGGGAAGGGAAGGTTGTGCCAGGGTATGTAAGGGGGAGGGGAGGCCGGGGTGGGGGAGGCCCTCAGGACTCAGACTGCGGTCGGGTCCTGTTGGAGTCCCTGGTGCTTGGAGGAACTAAGCCACGTCAGTCAGGATGAGTGTGAGAAGACCTGAAGCCTTTGGAGGGTTCCTGTGTGTGTGAAGGCCAGCCACATGTGCAGTAGTGTGTAGTGACCAGTGATCTGTGGCGGTGGCGGTGAAGACATCTTGTTTTCTTTCACCAACGTCTGTATACAAAATGGCTCGAGTTTCAGTGTTTATGAAAGAGAAAAATGATGTTTTTTTTTTTTTTTTCAATGTAATGATATAACGATGTATTGAATGATTTCTGTTCACCTCATAA
>CM035179.1:11272256-11288322 GCA_020233015.1 Callinectes sapidus
ACTGTTTTATTGTCCCTCACCGCTTTAGTAGGAATTGGCCAGCCTTTGAGGTTATGGAGAGGCTGGTCTTACAGGGGGAACAGCTGTGTTTTCCCTCGTGTATGTGACTGAGTGCTTATTGGCCTCGTGGGTGGGGGGCGTTGAAGAGAGAAGAGCAGATCATAGTGGGTTGTTGCAATGAGGGTTTTCCTTCTTGTTTCTTTCTTATGATATTGTTGGTTTTATTGTCTCCTGAAACAGATGTACAGACGAGGAGGCGTTGTGTACGTATGTGTGGAATATTGGATTAGCTGCCATTGTAGGTACTCGTGTGTGACGCTGGTGTGGGTCTGAGGGGTGCTCCGTTCTGCAGTGCGACATTTTAGATTACGTGTTTTTTTTCTTCTTCTTGGTGTGGCTGACTGATTGGCTGGCTGTCTATGTCTTCTTTTTTGTAATTTGCTCGTTTTTACCCGTCTTTCTGTGTGTATTTCTTCATGTGTGGATCTCTCTCTCTCTCTCTCTCTCTCTCTCTCTCTCTCTCTCTCTCTCTCTCTCTCTCTCTCTCTCTCTCTCTCTCTCTCTCTCTCTTCCATTTTACTTTTGGAAGAGAGCGAGGGAGAAAAATGGACTCAACCTTCCATAATGCTTTTAGGGGACTCTCGTTTCTTGGGGCAAATTGCACCCTCGCATATCTCGGCCTTCCAGTCCAGAGAACCACCGAGGCTTCTAACTCGCCCATGTAAATGTAAGCAGTATTAGTCCCAAGATACAAACAAGTTTAATGGGTCGGCTGCGAGGAGCCCACAGTAGTTTTTAGCTGCGAGAAAGAGGAAAGGTATGGCCAAGGAGGAAATAGTAAGGAGAGAGAGGAAGAGTGGAAGAAAGATAGAAGAAGGGGGGGAGATACGAATGTAGGTAGTACCCGGGGACATGCTAGGAGAGGCAGGAGGGTAGTTGAAGAGGGAAGGAGGGAGAAATAGTCGGGAGGCAGGGATGGGGTGGCAGGGGTCGGGGGAACTACCCACCCCTTCCGATTACCAAAATGTATCGCTCACCTTATAACAGAAACTGCTTTAGGGAAGACTTATGTAATCTTAACTTGTACATTTTCTCTAAGTATGGGGTTGTTTGTTGCCTTTCTTTAGTACCAAAATATTCATATGCCTATTATTTTTGATGAGAAACTTAGTAAGGTGTATATAATTATTAGCTCCAAATTACGGTTGTTTTCTTAGAATAAATGAAATATCTGGAAATGACGCAAACAGCAGGATGTTTCTGGCTGAGTGAACAGATTTTATGTATATGAGAATATCAGATTATGCACTTTTCCCTAGCAACGCAGGAATCTCCAAGAAATGACTCCCACACGCACGCTTCGCCCACTCCCCCCTATTGACTACCTCCTTGCATCTTCAAGGACGGATGTGAGAGAGACTTCAAAGGGAGGAGAAGGCTAGAATAAGAGTCAGAATTTGCATATAAATTTCTTGAATATTTTAAGTGTTGAACGTATTTGAATGTAAATATCATTATTGCTTTTATTTATTGACACTCATTCTTATAAGGGAAGCACATCGCCTTGTAGTAGTATTATTCTCAAAGGCGTTTATCTTTCAGTATATATACGTGTGTGTATCATTTGGTCTGATTATGTAGTCTTCACCTCGCCATATAATGTGAATCACTCCTCCAGGCTCGCCAGAATTGTACCTCCCTTCTGAGAGAGGTGTGGCAACTTATACTCGAAGAAGATTTATTATTTTCTTTTGCCGTCATGGTAATCAGTATTTCGCAACGTGTAACCTCCAACCATGGGACTGGCTCACCTTTAATTACCTGCCGAGACCGCCTTCACCTTGACTCGAGATGTGACATTGATATCCCGTAGACTTCTCCCATACAGAGCCTCGCCTTGTACGTACGACTCTAGTGAAGGGAAAATAATGTCATGATACGGACTTAAATACGTTTGAAACATTGTTGTTTTTGGAATGAAAGTTAAGCATCACTCATAACAACATTTTATACTCGTCAAGTACTCGTAGTTTGAATTAGATTTGAAAATACTCACCTTGGGATATTTTTTCGTCCTCCAGTAACAATGGATATCCGAATTGTTGGATTCGTTCATACTAAATAGGTTCTTGTTAATACGAATGAGAGGTTATATATTCTTTGAGACTTTGGATATTTGTGTAAGTAGACGCTAAAGATGCTAATGACATATATGCATCATCATTTCATGGCTTTTTTGGCAACTGTCTCTCTGTCTGTCCAAATATTTATCTCTATCTATCTATTTGTCTATCTACGTATCTATCGCTATGTACCTATCTATATATGTCTATCTTATTATCTATCGATCTATCTATCCTTTTATTTATCTATCATATATCTCTATATCTCTCTCCATCTATCCATCTATCTGCATGCTTAATCATATATGTCTGTCTGTCAGTCTGTCTGTCTGTCAGTCAGTCTGTCTGTCTGTCTGTCTGTCTTTTCATCCATCTATATATCAAGAGGAAAAATAAAGTTCTTGGTAGAATTGGCCAGCAGACGGAGAATTCCCAGCCGTCCCCAATTTGAGCCCCACGCACACGCCTCTCCCGCTGCAGGTCTTCATCAGGGCCCGGCGGGAGGCGGCCACACTCTCGTTACCTCTCGGAGTGCCGGCCCATCTGGGGGAGTAGCGGCAGGTGGCGGCGGCCCAGGACCCAACACTCGAGTGGTTCTCTGCCCACTTCATTTTCGCTAAGTCTCAATAACTCTGGATGGTAGCTGTTTCTTCCACCGACCTGGCCTTCTCTACCTTCCCTGCCGACTTGTACCTACCTTCCTACCTTACTTCTCTTTCTTGGTTCTCATACTGCGCCTCGACTCTCTATGGTTTCTCCTTTTCATTTTTTTCCTATGTTTCTTGTTTCTATTTCTGGTCCTTTGAAATATCGCACAGTTACATTTTTTTTCTTGTCTCGTAATATAAGTTTGAGTTATTTCCAAAAGATATATTCTCATCTCCTTCTTTCTTCTTTTCTTCACATCTAGTCTCCTTTTATTTTCCTTATTCTCTTCCTGTCTTTCTCTTCATTTACTTTCATTCCCCTTACTGAACCCTTTCCCTCCATCCTTCGTACACAACCTCCTCCTCCCCCTCCTCCTCCTCCTCCTCCTCCTCCTCCTCCTCCTCCTCCCATTTCTCTCCACCCCGTTCCTCCTTCCTCCCCTCGTGCAGCCAATGTCTCTATCTTTTCCTTCCCGCGTCTGTTGGAGTGCTGCGACCGCTGCCTCGGGTGAGAGAGCCTCTTGTTTGCTTGTCTCTCTGAAGATCTTGAAGGCTGACATTTTTTCTGTTCTCTCTTTTTTTTATACTAGTAAGTGGTTGAGCAAAGAAGTTTTTGTAACGTAAGGATAGTTTTGAGAATATTGAGGTAGTTTTAGAATTCTTAAGAAAATACAGTAGGCTAGAAAATAGTAAAAGAGAAAAAAAAGAAAGAAAAACTAGAACCTGTAAGAGAGAGAGAGAGAGAGAGAGAGAGAGAGAGAGAGAGAGAGAGAGAGAGAGAGAGAGAGAGAGAGAGAGAGAGAGCTCCAGCAGACGCAATATATTCCTCCCTCTCCTTCACTGCTTAATAATAACGGGAGGGAGGTAAAATCCTGCATAAATGCCAAGAATCCTTCCCTGAGGCGTGACGTGCGCTCCTCTCCACTCCTTCCGCATTACTGATTCCATGCAGGAGGCGGCAAGCACTCGACTGCGGCGTAAATACTTCACCACCCTTAATAGCCTGGTGAGGTCTCTCTTTAATGTAGACTGAAGTTAAGCGCCATATTATTAAACAGTTCACCCATAAGAATATAATAATAAGAAGGAAGTTGTTTGAAGTCTGTTGGCGTACACGTGGTATTGCTTGTGTAAAACTTAAGATGTCTAACTTAACCTAACCTAACCTAATCTAACCTAACCTTTCGTCACCATTAATAAATTCCAATGCTTTGAAATTCTCTCTGCTTCAAGTCGATTTCAGTCACTTTTCACCTTATTTGAGTATCAGTTGACTAATTTTTGGTCACCTACTACTATTTGAGATCCTTTGAGTTATGCTTCAGTCATCTACCACACTATTTGAAAACCAGTTGGCTCAATTTTAATACTAGGACACATTTTTACTGACTTAAGGTATAATTAGATTATTTTATTGACATTAGGAACGGTCTATGGATATTATAAGATTAAAGGTCAGAATCTGTACTTTTTAATCCTCACATGGGTTTCTGAAGCTCCTTCAAATCGACAAATAATAAGTAGAATAAGCATAAAAACGCATTCCAGTACTAAAAGGGCTAACATTATTATTTTTTTTCATTTTTTTTCTATTTAACGATAATTATTTGAACTTAAAAGGCTTAAGACTTGTAAATACTTGAAATACTTATTTTTAGTTACTTGCAAATGGTGAATGAAAGGAAAACAGCTTACTTGATAATATGAGTTAATAGTTTCGCCTTTAAGTCTTGAGCAGAATGTTTGAAAGTACAGGAATGCGCTGCTGAAGAGAGTAATAAGTGTGTTATGTGAAGGGGTAGTGCAGGAGGAGAGGGTGAAGGAGGTCCGTGTTCAGAGGGAGCCAGAAGGGAAGGAGGGACAGGGTGCGTTGGAGGTAAATGAGATGGCTAAGTAATAAAAGACGAGGGGGTGAAGGAGAGTCTCTCTTCGTGCTCTGAGTAAAAAGATGAAAAAATGGAGGAGGAAAGGGATATTGAATAAGAAAAGGATGCAAGGTAGTAATAAAGCGAAAGGTTTATGTCATATGGGTTTAGCAAATTTTTATGAATTGCATCGTGATCATTTTGAGCGTAGAATGTGCTCATTGTGCATCCAAATATAGTGTTTTATTGGCTAATCAGTAATGTAGTAAAATGAAATGAAGGGGAGTACTCATACAAAATTACCATTCCTATAATTGTAGATAATTTGAGAGAGAGAGAGAGAGAGAGAGAGAGAGAGAGAGAGAGAGAGATTGTATAATTGACGTAGAGATATAGATGTAGGAAAACAAAAATAATGGATCATCTGCTGAAGTATGGCCAAATTAAATAAGGAAATGGTAAGAAAATATAAAGATGTAATATAAGAGAAGACGAGTGAGACGCAAATCGATGTTACAATAACTGGAGGATGTAAAGTTTCGTGACAGTGATTCACAACATTATTGAAGGAAAATATGTTTGGCTTTTTTTTTTCCATTTGTTGTAAATTTCTTGAGCAGGATGTCTAGTGATTTTCATGTGTAGAAGATAAACATGAATATAATGAAGAGAGATCTTAAAGTTAGAAACATGAATTAATATAGAAAATGAAATATTGATTTAACAATAAATGTACAAACACAAAAACTAAAATCGGTTATAAATAATCATATATAAACAAAATGAATAAATGAAGATACACCGTTCAAGGACAGCAGCTGAAAGGAAGCGTCAGTCTTAGGAGCCACGTAGAGACTTAACACGTAGAGAAGACGTGTACCCGAGTCATGTTTGGCCTCCACACCACTGGCACGTTAATATTGGCGGCTCACTTTGTGCCTTACTCCACGACCTTGTATCTCAGCCCAACACGCCTCTCCGTTAGCTTTCTCCCAGCGTTTTCCGGCCCTCACACTGGCATTAGGGAAGCACCAGACACGCCGCTCACCTCACGTTTCCTCCCCAGTCTTACGTGTTCACTGCGTCACACTTCTCACCTCTCTGTAAAGGAGCGTCACACGAGATGTCCCTAAATGAGGACAGACAATATCCTAAGATTTTTTTTCACCAAAGAGGAATTAAATTTTTCTTCTTTGATTTTTTTCCTTATGTGTGCAATTATAAGCTACACATTCCTTTTTTATGCTTTACAATGTTACCAAGAAAACAACAATCATGATTTAGGAATGAACTTATTTCACCTCATTGACCTGTTTGACTCAGTGGAATTAGTGGTAAACATCACTAACACCAAGAAAAAGCTCCGTTAAGTATAACCAGACAAAACGTTAATGAGCTATGGAGGCAAAGAGGGCAGGCAGGGGATAATTACAGCGTCTCGGGTCATCAAGAGAGCCGCCCAAGCTCTCCCAAGGCTCCTGACTCGCTGCCGGGCTCACGGGGGGACATGCAATCAGTCACCGCACCTCACCCTCACCCCGCCTCAAGTAAACACGACCCAGGTTTATAGTAAGCTGTCAGTGAGGGTCCTGAGTGGAGCTGAGGCTACGGTGGTGTCCTCTAAGGGTGTGTTTGGGACCCATTCTGTTTGTGTAGGTGTTTTTTCAGGCTTGCCTTATTGGTTTTTCTGCGGTGCCTTTGTTTGTTTGAGCTGTCTTCACGTGCGAACCTTATTTCCTGGGAAGTTATTAGTTTTTTGTGTGTGTCTTTTCTTTCAGTATTTGAAATTATATTCAAGTTTTTATTTTTAAGTTTCATTCACCGTGTTTATTTTTGTGTGGTATTTAACGGTAATTTTTGTATCACAACCTTCATTAATTTTTTTTTTCCTTTTTTGTATCAATTGCATCGTCATTACCTGTCTCTTTATAAATAGCTTTCCGTCACCATCATTGTTACCATCATCACCACTACCACCTCTCATTTTCTCCTCTTCGTTCCTTTCACTACCACCATCACCATCACTATCATCATCACGTTCCTCATTCCTCCTTTTCACATTCATCCTCGTTTCCTCTTGGCCTTTCACGTCTTCATACAACTTCCCACTATCTGCACGCCTTGCCTCCAAATCCTCCCTTCCCTTCTTCCCCGCGCCACCATTCTTTCAGGCGCCTCTTCCCTTCACCCACACCCAACACCCGCTTTTTTCCCGCCCACATTCCCCACCGCCCAAAACTCGTGTGGACACCTTAATGCCCTCCATCAGCCCGCCTCCCATCACGCCCCTGGTCATCAGCCGCCCCTCAGCTCCCAACTCAACGCAATATTCGCAAAGTTCTTAGCAAGTTCCCTCGATTGCAGAGTCTCTGTATGATCAGTGGGGGCCGGCACTTCTCTAAGTCATCCACCCTCCCAGCGATGTAGGCTTTCATCTGTGGAGCTAAATCTCTCAACTTTGCCCATCACTGAATCGCGGTGGGAAGTTTGCCTGGGAGGGCGGCCAGGTTTCGTGTAGTGGCCGTGGTGAGTGGGAAGGAACGTGGTGGTAGGCTGGGAAGGGGGAAGGGACGGCTGGGTGGTGGTGCTGGAAGTGGTGGTGGTGGTGGTTGTGAGGAAGGATGTTGGATAAAGAGGAGGTTGTGGGAGGAAGGGGAGAAGCTGGAGGAATGGGTAAGTGGTAATGTAGGGGTGTTGAACGGGGCTGCGTTGTGGGTATGGTGGCGGTTGGAACAGCGGCGTGTGTTAAATTTTCACCGGGACAGCGATAATGTGTGTAGTTTGTGGAGATGCTGATAGTGGCGAGAAGACATGGATTCCAGTGTGGTAGTCGTGGAAGGGGTGGCCTGAGAGAGAGAGAGAGAGAGAGAGAGAGAGAGAGAGAGAGAGAGAGAGAGAGAGAGAGAGAGAGAGAGAGAGAGAGAGAGAGAGAGAGATTCAAGTCACTATTTATACGTAACAATTTTTTCTATCCTTTATTTGTTGGTTGTGTGGTAACATTGATTAATGCATTCCTTCAAGGTCATCTAAGACATGTGCAGTGTGTTGTTGGTAATCTTGACAGCGGCTCAACACTTATCATTATTATTAACTCGTGTACAACCTTGCCTCGTGTCCCCTGGCGAATGAATCGTGTCCCTTGGCGAATCACTGAGGTATCAATATTTTAAGGGCTTTGAAAATATGGAATAAAATATATAGAACATCACATTGTGGCTAGAATTTTGTGGCAAGTTAAGAAAAATGCAAATATCTGAAAAAAAATCAACAAATATATATTGAATCATTTATATTAGCTAGATGAAGTGAAAATCTGTGAATAGAATAGATAAATAAACAAATAACAGTGTGGATCCGTATATAAAAACAGGAAGTTGCAGGCAGTTCTGGTATATCATTAACCTCAATTCGTATGCAGTCTAAATTCAAGCAATGCACGTTACCAGGAAGGTCTATTTATACACAGGTTCTCAAGGTTGACTCTTTGTTTTTGCTGTGTATTGTGTTCTACGTGTTGAAAAGTCTCACGCGTGTTTATACGTTCGATAATATTGCGTGTATACTTATCTTGAGAATTGCTACGTGGGTGTGTTGTGTAATATATCCGGTTTGAAAGTGTGGTTGTTAGTTTTGTTCTCTATCTTTTTCCCATTCTTTATCACTGGTATTGCTTCTCATTCAGCTGGTCTGTTATTTTTTTTTTTCCTTTCTCCTCTTCCCTTCTCCTCCTCCTCCTTTTCATGCCTTATCTTGTTATCGCGTTCTCTGTTCTTCTTCCTCCTTGTCCTCGTCGTTTACCTTATCATTTACCTCATCATTATTTTCTTTTTCTTTCCTGTTCCTCCCTCCTCATTTCCCCGATATTTATCTCCCTTCTGAATCTCATCCTTTTTGCCTTCCTCCATCTCAAACACACACACACACACACACACACACACACACACACACACACACACACACACACACACACACAGCTCGCTATGCTTTAGGTGTCCTTATCAGCGGTTTCATATCCACAAATCTTCGCCTTAATCCAACGTCCTCCTCCCTCCCCCCCACCCTGCCTTCATTTAGGCTTCAGGAGAGGCGTCTGGAAAATATTTTGAAAGTTCCCCTCATTTCGTCTGGAACAAATCATCCCGAGAAGGGGACCAGGGAGAGGAAGGAGGGAAAGAAATGAGGACGGAGAAGGAAAGAGGAGGAAAGACGAGGACGATCTAAGGGGGAAAATAGCAACCGAATGAGAGTTCAGGGCACGTTCGGATTCCTGACGCTGACTTCGGTTCATTTTTTATTTTAAAATATGTCTGCATTAATAAAGTTGAAGTATTAGTGGCTATTTGTTTACTTGTTTATTTGATTATTTATTCTGCCTAGTTATATATCATGTCCTCTACTCAAGTATTTTTAAACTTTGGTAAAAAAAAAGACTGGAGGGAGTCATGTCCTGTTTGTGAAAATCTTCATTTCATTTCCTGTTTTCCCTTTCTCCCGACTCTTACGTTATATATATATATATATATATATATATATATATATATATATATATATATATATATATATATATATATATATATATATATATATATATATAGTGATTTAGATGTTCTTAAGTACGTGGAAATGATAGTGGTGATGATCACGACGCAGGTAATGGTGGTGATCTGGGTGGTGTGGTCGCAGTAAGCGGCAGGTGCATGAGTTGATAGTGGTGATTACGGGAATACTTGATGATGGAGGCAGTGACAGGTTTATTGCCTCACCTATTGTGGGTGGATGAGTGTCATGGACTGGGGGACGGTGTGATGGTGGTATTAGAAGTAGTGCTGTAGGATGATGTTCATAGTACTGGTGATGGTGATGATAAAATATTGATTAAAGCTAATGATGTATCTGATAATTTTTATGAGGAGAAAAATGTTGAAACTTGGAAAGGAAGAACTAATAAGAAAGTAAAGAAACTGGAGGAGATTGTAGGTTAAGAAAAAGAGTAGTAGTAGTAGTAGTAGTAGTAGTAGTAGGAGGAGGAGGAGGAGGAGGAGGAGGAGGAGGAGGAGGCGGCGGCAGAGGAGGAGAACGAGAAGGAGGAGTAGGATTGCTGTCACTATGAGGGGGGGAGGGGGGGACGCCACGTTACCTCTCCATGGCTGGGATGGGGGAGGGAGGGGGAGGTGATGGGAATGGGTCTCGCGTGGGTGGTCTGACGTCACATCCACACCGCCTAGCAAGAGGTCGCGCCCTTCAGGATAAATAAATGTGCTTAGAAATGTTGAGAAATTATGAAAGAAAACAAAGATATATTAGACAGAAAAGTAAATAATAATGCTGAAAATAACTACTACTACTACTACTACTACTACTACTACTACTACTACTACTACTACTACTACTACTACTACTACTACTGATGTTGATGTTATATTGTCTTTATTATTATTATCATTATTAAAGTTAATACTGAAATACTCCACGTAAACTGAGGAACGAAAATACATCAAAAGCAAATGAAAAAAAACCTGACACTTCACTGTTAAATTCTTGAAGACTGAAAAAAATAAACAAAAAAAATATATAAATGCATTCAGGTGAGGAAGGGAGAGGATATACTTGTGTGGGTAGAGATAAGACTGATGGTTGCTGCTCTTGTCAAGGTTGTGAGTGGTTCATGAAGGCAGGGATAGGGGTGGGGTGGCGTTCGGTAATAGGAATGATGACTAGGGTGGAGGAACCGATGATGTGAGGTGATGGTGATGGATGAAGATGGATGAAGGTTCTTGTTTTGATGGGAGGTGTGACTGGTAGACTGGTGTAGAAACGATTGTAGTAAGCTGGACGGTTGTAGTGGTGATGGTAGATGATATAAAAAAACGATGTGGTGAAAATAGTGATGGAGTGATGGTGGTGATGATGGATAGTGTATGATAAGGTGTTTAGGTGGTGATGATAGATAAATGAGGGTCAATCGGGTGATGAAAAATGGTAATGAGGGTGATGACAAATAAATAAGAGCAGGATTTAAGATTCAGGTGGTAATGGGAAATGATGTGAAGTGTGTTTCGTGGTGGTGGTGATGGAGGGGAAGTGGTGATGTGGTGATGTTGAAAGCAGGGAAGAAACGAGGGCGTGGGAGGTCAGTATGTAAATTAGCATGAGCCGCGTACAAGCAAGGTCACTACCATTACCATAGCTAACTGGCTGACCTGAGGCGGACTGGCAGGAAGACTCGTGTCAGTCGAAATGACTTGAAAGCTTCTGGTACGACAACAATACGCTAACTCGCCTAATTATATATATTTCCGGCAACGTAATTTTTGTCCCTGTTTGGAGCATTTTTTTTCTTCCTTCCCTCGTTTCTTTTTATGTGTTTTCTGGTGAAGTATTCTACAAGTCACGTAGGTTCTGGAAATGTTTACTTTGTTTTTCTTTTCTTTTGAATTATAGTATTATTTTAAGACTGAAAATAATAAGGTGGATGAGTGTTAAAAGGATTTTCCCTAATTAGTTTCCGTTATATTTTTTTCTCTCTTTGCTGAGATATATTTTTACATTTTTTCATAAATATTTACCTCTGAAAATATCATATAAGTCTGAAAGTCAAGCGCTGGGATCATTTTACCCTTTTCCAAAGCCCTTTATCCACTTTTGTCGCCCCTTCCTTCATCTTCCCTTCTCTTCCCTTCTCCTTTCACCATCCTTCTCTTTTCTCCATCTCCCCTCCTCTTCATCTCCCTATTTCTTCATTCCCCCTTCATCTCCCTTCGCCTTTTCCCCTCCACGCCCCTCTCCGTCCCTCCTTCGCCGTCACAAACAGATTCGTCAGATATTTGGAGCGCTATTAGCATCTTTCGCCTCACAACACCCTCTGTAATTAGTTTCCAAGAGGAGCGACCTTCTGGCGGGCTCGAGGAACGGGCGAGGAGGCCATCAGGATAGGGCGTTGCGGCGTGGGCTTGTTTGTTTGCTTTCGGGGGACTGACTCACTTGTTTGTGTTTGTTACGGTGAGTGTGTGTGTGTGTGTGTGTGTGTGTGTGTGTGTGTGTGTGTGTGTGTGTGTGTGCGTGTGTGTGTTTATTGGTGAGGGTTAACTTACGACCTTTTTTGTTTTTATGTGTGGAGTTTTATTTGGATTACTCCCTTTCTGATTTGTCTCAAGGAACAAGTTGTGCCGGTGTGGGTGCAGTTGCCTGTGGTAGAGGAGAGGATGTGGGTGGTTGGATATCTGTATAAACTTGTTCCTTCTCTAATTCCTTTCGACTTTACTCAGAAAATCGATGACCATGTTTCCTAATTTCTTTAGACACAGACTATAGTAAATATTCATGAAAACACATCTCATTTGTATACTTTGGGCATATCCTTGCTTACGTGTGTGCGTGAGTGGGTCTCTGCATACATAATACAGGGGCAATCTCCCAGGCCACAGCGGACGGTAATCCGGCTGGTTGCATAGGATGATAAGCTTTCAGCGTAAATTGCAGCGGTATCACCATTAAACCAACACGCCACGCCACCGCCACGCCTCACCACGCCCCGCCACGTCATTGTATTTTCCTGCTTTAATAATTATACGTAAAATATAATATTTCCCTCAATTTTTTCCACTACAAAAGATGTTTGATAGACAAAGGGTACGTAAGACGGCCAAGGGAAAAAGTCGCGCGATTTTATCAAGGTCCTTGAGAATCCATCGACGAATATGAAGCCGCTAGCAAACTTTGATGATGCGGTAAAGTCGGAGGATCACGTTACCAGAGCCGAGGACAAACTTGGTCCCTCTTACTTCCCTCCCCTGCTTTGCCTCCTTAAAATAAGACTTTATATAAATGCAGCCTCCCTTTTATCTTAGAGAGGCGGAGATGGTGGAGGCAATCCCCGGAGTGATGTCTCGCCTTGTTAATGAAGCCTTCTAGGAACACGCGAGATGGACCTTAACTCCTATTAGCCATTGGTTCTTGTTCGTCCCATTATCTCAGGACGGAGGGGAAGCAGCGCATAGGGAGGAAGAGAGGAAAAGAAAGATGAAATAAGTAAAGAAAGAAGGAATGAGAGATAAGAAAGAGAAGAGCACGAAGTTATTGGAAACCAGGATCCAGACACTCCTGGAAGAAATGGCCCACTTGCATCCAGGTTCATTTCCAGGACAGAGAAAAAATGAGAGAAAAATACTGGGAGGACGGAAGAACCATTTAAACGTCCTTCTTTTTTCCAGTGTTAAGTTGATGGAGAAAGTGAGGTAATGCGGTGGACACTTTTGCAATCCTGTAAGAGGAGAAGAAAGAAAACGGTTGTTCCTATTCTCGTGAGTCTCGTGTAGGGGGTGAATGGGTGTGGAAGTGCCTGGGGTGTGTAGGGCTAATTAGGCAATATAAGCATACCCTACATCATGTTTATTGCTCTGGATTGCCTAATTATAATTCTCCTTTTCTTCCTTCTTCCATTCTTTCTTTGAGTTTTGTCATGTATTCTAAGTAGTTGCTTCTTTTTCTTCTTCCCTCTTGTTTCTTATCCTATTTCTCCTTATCATTTACTTTCACCTTACTTTATCCCTTTCTCTTCCTTTCCTTCACTAGTCTGACTCATACATTCCAAGTCACTGCCTCATTCTTATCCCATTTCACCTTATCTTAATTTTAATATCCCTTATCCTCTTATCTCCAACGCCTCTTATCACTTACATTCGATGATTATTCTATTTTCTTCCTTTCCTTCACTCCTCCTCCTCTCTTACTTTATTGTAACGCATTCCAAGTCCTTATCCCCCTCCACCTTTACCCCTTAGACTAATATCCCTAATACCCCTTATCCACATACCTCCTGCGCCCCTTATTCCCTTTCCCCCATTATTCCAATACGACCTTACCCCCTCACGCCCACCTCCCCCCCTTCCGTGATCTCCACAGGCCCCTATCCCTCATTCCCTTCCCACTGATCCCTCCCCTTCCCCCTCTTCCCCACCCCTTCTTCGTCCTCCTCGTCTTTGCGTCCTTCTTCCCCTCTCCCCACACCGTACAGTCTCCAGCCCTTCCTTTTCTGGGTAAAAAACGATACCTTTTATTACACGTGGTCTAGAAATATTGACCAGGCCGGCCTTCCTCGGTACCTTTTCTCTCTCCCCTGTCTTGGGTCTTGCCAGCCATTGTCCTTCCCTCATTTCTCTTATATTTTTTTCTGATTGTTTCTTATTTTCCTCATTTGTAGCCATCTGTTTGGTTATTTTTTTTATTTTTGTTTTGTGTTGTTATATTCTTTATTGTTCGTCCTTTTTTCGGTGTTTTTTTTATCTTCTGTTTTTTTTTTTTTAATTATTTGTTCATTTTGTGTACCTATCTGTCTATCTTTGTTAATCTTTGTTTATAGTTTTTTTCATCTATTTATCTATATTTTTTCATAAACCTTTTCTTCCTCAAATCCCTATACTCTCTCTCTCTCTCTTTCTCTCTCTCTCATACATCTCACATCGCTCGCACAGATCCCGCTCTCTCTCTCTCTCTCTCTCTCTCTCTCTCTCTCTCTCTCTCTCTCTCTCTCTCTCTCTCTCTCTCCCAATCTCCTACCTCTTCACTTTTACCACCGCTTCAAACCTCCTCCTCCTCCTCCTCTCCTCCCTCTCTCCTTTGCCTCCCTCCCTCCCTCCATTGCCGGCTCCTCTCCCTTTCCCTTCTTCCTCTATTGCCGGATTTCCCTCCCCCTTCCCCCATCTATTGCCTGCGCCCCTCCTCGCTCCTCCGCCCCTCACTGCTCCAGCTCGATATTAGATGATCGTTCTTCGTTCCTCATCTGGTGTGGAACGAGGGAAAGGGGAGAAGAAAAGAGGGAGAGGGAATGATGGAGGAAGGGAGGAAACTGGGATGATGGAGGTGAGCAGGCAGTGAGGGAAAGAAAAAAGTTAGTGCAATGTAAAATAGTGAGAGAGAGAGAAAGAGAGAAAGAGAGAGAAAGACACGGAGGGAAGGAGAGCGAAGACTTTTATGTTTGAAGAGAATAAGGGGATAGAGAATGCAAAGGAAATAGAGAAAGTTTGATGTGATAAAAGAGAAATGAAATAAATGAGTGTGAAGACTGGAATATATGAAAGGAAATCTGGAAAAAAGGGAAAGAAAATAGAAAACTCAAATAAAAGGGGGAAAAACAATAAATCACTTATAATTGACAAAAAAAAAAAAAAGGAAAAATGTTCAGAAAATTATTACTGTAATAAGTGAGGGGAGAATGGGACCTTACAAAAACAGGTTACTAGGAAAGAGAAAGGAAATGGAGAGATGGAAAAAAGTTTTATATTCATATTGCGATTTTCTTAAGAATATGAGAATCGTCAGGCACTAAACGAAAGAGGGGGAGGAAGAGGAGGAGGAGGAGGAGGAGGAGGAGGAGGAGGAGGAAGAGGAGGAGGAGGAGGAAGAAAAGAAAAGAAGAAAAAGAAGAAGAAGAAGAAGAAGAAGAAGAAGAAGAAGAAGAAGAAGAAGAAGAAGAAGAAGAATCTTTAAGATAATGAATATATATTTTACTGTTACAACTGATTCATTAATGCTCACTTGAAATTTCAGAATAACGTAGTTTAAAATAAAATCATTTAAATCTATTCAAATGTATGTTTTTTCCAACTTTTAATATCATAAATATCATAATAATTTCCCACTCCCTGACTCACTGTTTTCCTTTTTTCCCAGTAACCTAAAACTCGCCTTCCACCACCCTCACCACCACACCGGGATCCTTTCCCTCACACCTTTAACCTTTCACCCATGCCAGGAGGCTCAGCTGTCGTCCCTCTCCTACTCCACCGTCCTTCTATGGCTTCAGTTCCATACACACGTCCATCTTAGATATTTCTTGCATTTATTCAGATCCTTCCCATATAACCTACCGTCCTGCCTCTACTGGGTTATTTTCCTCTTCTCAAAATATACCTTTTTACTGGCTTTGTTATCCCTTTCATGCCCAAATACACATTTTTGCCAAGGAAACACTTTCTTATACATATATTCCCTCCTACTGTCCTCTCCAGCCCTCTACACAACGCTCTTCCATCGTACCACTTCTTATAGCTGAACAGTTTTTATCTTTAACTATTATTCTGAGTCTCTTCGTCCTATAACGTCCTCGTGTACCTCCCAGCCCTCTCTATCACGGTCCAATCCTTTCCATCATTCGGCCCTGAAAGAGTAGAGATAGAGAGGGATCGAGATGGAGTGTGTTATCTTCCCGTTATTCTCACGTCTCGGGCGGTGGAGATCCAGCCGTCTCAGTTGGCCTCCAAGTTTCACAATTAAATTCAAGAGGCTCTAGTCGAGGGCCTCTTGAGCGACATGTGTGAGGCGTTATTCACACGGCCAGACCTTCTCTCCGTCTCCGCCTCCCTAATTTCTCTTTCTCCTCTTTCATTTTTGCGATATATATATATATATATATATATATATATATATATATATA
>CM035179.1:11312822-11315322 GCA_020233015.1 Callinectes sapidus
TTAGTGGGCGAGACACGCAGGGAGAATTCTTATTGCAAAAGGAGATAAAATATGTTTGCTGGACGCGCTGTGATTAAGACATAAAACGCCCTTGACCACAGAGAGCACTTACGGAGTAAATAGTGAGAGGCGGTAACCTGCTTGAAAAGAAGAAAAAAAAAAAAAGTGCATAGACGAAGCCACGAGAGACAATGAGAATCAGAATCTCCAAATGAGGTCAGCATATCTTGTACCATTCTGTAGCAGCAACTCCCAACTCTCCCAAAGGAAAGTGAAGTTTAAAAGAAAATCATGAAAATAATAATAAACAAAAATAAAAATAAAAGCAAGAAAACCTGGAGAGTGAGGTGCCTATCTTGTTTCAGGTGTGGAAGAAGTGCAGGTAAAGGCCCGCCTCCTTCGACTCAATATGAACCGAGATAACCACCTGTCTAGTATTTTTTCTCAGGATTTTTAGGCTTGCGAGACACACAGCAGAGAACGAGGGGCGCGAGAAGGGCGGCAGAGTGTCGGTGAAGATAAGACGCCATGAATTTATCTGAACATTTTCAATAAATTATGTATCGTTTTAAAGGTGTAGATTTTTCTTCTTATATATTGGAAGGCTTTTACATTCTTCCGTGCCTACGTAGCGCTTACATTATACATGACACGAGTTATATCAGTGACAGTGCCTATTCATGGAGATTCTCGCTTTAGTTGGTATGTATTTTACTATCAAGACTCGTCCTTCTTACCACTTTTCTTCCTCCGTCGTGGCTTCTTCTCTGTCGTCTGGCCCATTAGTGCCTCGGCCCATAGTGTATCCTAGCCTTTCGGGTGTTGTAGCCTCTTGTCACCCAGAACAAGTCCTTGACGGGTGGAATTTAGGATATGGTGGGAAGCAGGAGGTGGAAGAGGCAGAGAACCAGGACGTGATCTCCCACTTCCTTACAAAATTGGGGACAAGCCCCTGCTATCAGATTTTGGTACTTAAATCTCTTCGCTGTGATGCAAATGGCGAAATACTGCGTTTTCATATGCAAATAGGAATCCCTTACTTGCAGTCAGGTCGCTGCTGATAATGAGAGCGGGAAGGCCAATTCCCCGCCAAGTTTGTGTCCGACGACAAGACGCTCCTTGTAAACCTAAGTCTTTATACGAACGTCACTCCCTTCTTTAGTCTCTGGAAGAAAGCCAAGAGGGGGGAATAATGTGTTCTCTTGCCTCAGGTCTTAGTAAACCTCATGTTGTTGCTTTTGACGCCGGAGTTTTGCTAGTCCTCACACATTCTTCCCAACATTCCTGTCCTGTTTTAGTTTGAGGCGTTCCTCTCTCCCCTGGCTATTCATGGCCATTAAAATTTTCACTTTTTTCCCCTATGCTTTAATTTTGGTTCACAGAGGCGACAACAGGTGTTCTAAGGGCCAGGGAAGAGCATGACGCAGACTACCGTGGCTTGGCAGGAGTAGCTTGTTTTGGACCTAAACGACTATGATTTAAGAGGTTGTTTTTGGAGAGAAGGAAGTGGTCAGATATTACATTACGATATTGTTTTTGTCACAGCCTTTCAAAAAGATCAGTTTTGATATAATATATAACGGTAAAAAACGTATGATTTGGGTACCAACTTTATTCCTATGATACTTTTATAGTAATGTATTAGAATATATACAATTTCAAATGATTGTTTTATTTTTTGTCACTTTCTTTTGATCTATAAGTTTTTTCGTGATGAAATGAAATATTATTTCTTAGAAAATAATAAGTACTTGATAATTTAAGATAAAATTTTTGTTTGTGAAAACCAAAATCTTTCCAACTTCCAGCAATGAGGGCACACACACACACACACACACACACACACACACACACACACACACACACACACACACACACACACACACACACACACACACACACACACCATCTTCCTCTCCTCTTCCTCCTCCTCCTCTTCCAGATTATTGGGCTTAATGATTTTCCCTTGATAAGTCGAATGATAAGTCAGCCTCATTACCCGATACCAAGAAACCTCATCTATTTTGTGTGTGTGTGTGTGTGTGTGTGTGTGTGTGTGTGTGTGTGTGTGTGTGTGTGTGTGCGTGTGTGTGTGTGTGTGTGTGTGGCGGACACTCCTGATTGTCAGGAATCTCGTAACTACGTGAACAATGTTCCTAATTGGGAGTTTGCATGTCAGCGTGCAGAGTAGATGCAATTTACTCCTGAGTTTTCGCAACGATTTTGTAATATCATTGACATTACCGTCAATAATTGTTCTTTACGATCATCTGCAATATTTACATTTTCTTTAATTTTAGGTGAATGCCTTGGAAGATACAGGGATCACACGCACGCTGTTACCAACATATTATTAGTAACCAAAGAGGTTTCCTCTATAAAACGTAAAACTTTCAGTGACAACACGGGTGAAGATGATAATTAGATTTATCTTGAATAACATTTGTACTTGTTTGCGTGTTGTATATATTCAGTTCCTTGTTAACTTCTTGCTGTCTTT
>CM035179.1:11320322-11329117 GCA_020233015.1 Callinectes sapidus
GTAGTGAATAGTAAGAAAATAAAAATATAAACAGGAACACAAGGTGGTTTAGGAACATAAAAATACAAAGCCTTAAATAATGCCATGGTTGAATAAATGATGTGGTAGTATATTGCAAGAGGACTTTCTACAGTAGAGTGATCAAATATTATTTATGGTAGTCACGAGGGAAGCATAAGGAAGAAGAGGCAAATAAATCACTTAGTCTTGGGCCTTGAAATCTACTTTTTTTTATTTTTTATTTCTGAGAATATAATGAAATCCGGCAGCTGATCATAATCGGCCGTTGATAGGCTAATGTATCATGAAATAAATAAATGAATGGAGGGATAGATAAATATACTGATTTATCGATTTATAAATAGATAGATAATGAAATTAATTTATATGCAAGCGACATCTTCTCCCAAAATACGTTGTTGAAAAATTGTAGTCGAGATATTGGTATCGGGAAAACATCCTGAAACATTGTGGTGTCAAATATATTAGGGTATTTCCGTAGACTTGAATCGGGCCGGAGCAAAGGTAGAGATTTTATGGTTGAATAGAAGGGGATACAACAGCTTACTGTTTCTATATCAGCTCTTTAATGTTATTGTAGTGAAATTGTTATGATAGATGGACTAAATGAGATCTAGCTTGTAGATTAACAAAGTTAGAATATCACTGATCAACTATTTCGTGATATTTATCCAATCTTATGATTTATTTTTCGTTTCAGTGTAATTTCAATTATTTTGAAAGATAATGACACCAGGTTTCCCAGCATTCCAGACATTGTAGCAAGCTTATCTCTATTTTCATGTTTATTTAATATAAAAAAACTCGGTTGGGCCTTGTATATTCTCGTGACTGAAATATCTGGCAAGATATTCACACAACAAAGGTTTTCAACGCATTTGTTTCTTAAATGTTTACTTTTTCTTTCATAGTTTATGTGCGGCGTTGATAAAGCTTAAAGCCTCGACGCAATTACGTGATGGGTCACACCTGCCGCAGATAACAAACCAGACTCTTATCATTTCTAAGGGGTCTTTATTTTTTTTTCTATCGTGGGGTTTATACTGGCATCATAATTTCCCATTCCCTGTGAGAGGTGCCTCAGGCGGGGCCTTTAGCGTCACAATATTTCACGTCCTCGTCAGGAAGGTTTCGGGGCCGACGGGTCATATAGCCAATTTCGGGGAGCCACAAAGTCTCCCGGATGGGAACTCCTCCTTTGCCCTAATTAAGTTATGGTTGGGTGAGAGCCATGCAAATACACGACGAGAGGCAGAGAACGCGTCACACCAGCCCACACTCTCTCTCTCTCTCTCTCTCTCTCTCTCTCTCTCTCTCTCTCTCTCTCTCTCTCTCTCTCTCTCTCTCTCTCTCACACACACACACACACACACACTTAATTCGTACCTTTGCATGAGGTCTTTTTTTACTTGCGCTATATTTAGCAGACTCGCCCCCGGCTCAGGTGCTGCAGGCACAGAGAAGCGCCTTTGTCACTTGCAGGTTATTGGCCAAAACAAGGCGTGTTATCATTGCTCCTGTCTAGACGGAAAAATTCTATTGGGCTAACAGGTAGCAAATTTCTATAATTTTGCTGTTTTATGCTAGACCGGAAGGATGTTGAGTGAAGTGTTGTTACAGGAATTACTTTCTTTTATGTTTTGTGAGGATGGCAATGAAAAAAGACAAAGACGCGTTGTCCGTTATGAGTACACCTGTTATTTTTTGCGGGGAGGGAGGTTAAAATAAGGAAATGGGTAACAACAATACAAGGAAAGAAATGTCAGTCAATATTGAAACTCTATTTTCTTGTTACTCATTCATCTGATAACTATGTGTTTTTTTAGGTATGTAGACTTCGCTATACATGTAATTTGTTTTATTTGAATGATATGATATAATATTACTCAACACATCGAAACGTTAGCGCTGTGATAAATAAATAAAAATAAATAAATACAAAAGTCACTATGCCATTTTCCTCAGTCTCTGCGCGGCAAGTACTCCCAGCCGTCAGGTCACGTCTGGCACGGATTAAGTGAGTGAAGGAGACAAACCAGCAAGTGGATCGTTAAAAACAGTAATCAGTTCCTTCGTCTCTTATTTGTTCTATGCAGGCTTCAAGTCCTGATTGAATGAATTTCTGCACCTCTCTTTCCCCTGTGTGTTTCCCCGCGGCGCTCCCCTGTTGCTCTGTCTCCTCTTCCCCCACGTGAATTCGCTCCTCCAGTCATATCCGTATCTGGTGCCAAGAATGCTGTCTCGGGTCTGAAAGGGGTAGGGAAGAGGGGAAGGTAGGGACCAGGAGGAGGAGAGGAAGAGAGGGAGGGTGTACGGAAGAGAGCCAAAAACTTTCCTTCCCTCCTGCGTTTATCTCGTTTAATTTCGGAAATGCTAGACAGCCATCGTAGCCACATTGTATTGCTCTCAACAAAGCACTTGTCCACAAGGAAAGAAATTTATTCAAAGTGATTGATTAGAAAAATATTGAACGTATATATAAGGAACGGGAAAGGTTGAAAAAATGAAAAACTGGGATCTGTGCTACAAAATTCAGCCACAATTACGTTGTCTGTGTGTGACGGATTATACGACAGACTGACCAATGCCGTCTGTCAGATTTTTCTCTTAAGTGGTGTGGGGGTGCGGGGAGCGTTGGCTGGGGGTCAGAGTGTAGGGGGAGTCGGTGGGGTTCGTAGGACAAGGGCGAGGGTAGGGTGGGGGTGGGGCCCTGCATAGGGTTTGATTTTCCCGCGCCTACGATCTCTGGCCTGTATTATGTTCTGGTGACCAATCAGGGAGCGTGGAGGACGTGACACGAGGGCCAGGGGCGAGCGCTTCTCCCTTAGGGCCCCAGGTCTGGCCTTCTTTGCGTGTGTTGACAACGTTTATTCCTCTCCTCGTCTCAGGTCCCCTTCTGCCCTGGATAATCCTTAGCGTCTTCCTGCCGTTTTCACAGGATCAAGTGACGCCCTCTGATTCGTAAGAAAATGCAAATTCCCTCAGAGTGACAAAGGATCGCGTTGGACAAAGATCGCTTGTCATCTGCCGTGTGACCCTACGAATATTTACCTCGCCCCGAGGTAGGCGGGTCAGGAGGTGACGCGGGATCAGGTGTTATTACGGTGGTACCTCTGATGGCTGTTGTGCTCCACGGCGGCTTAACAAGGATCATGACTTGCTTTGCTGTGGATTTTCTTTTCTCTAAATGTTGAGGGAAAACAAAGTCATCAGATGATCTGAATTCCTCGCCAGTAGACACGACATTGCCCACCTGTAGCGCTTGACAGGTGAGTGTTCTTTCTGCTCAATAACTGATAAATATTTAATGCATTTACAAAAATTGTTTTCGTTATACATGTATTACATTTGATGTTTATAATTTCTAAACATATTTTGATGCGCAATTATTAATAGTGGAAATTTAACTAGTTTATTTACCGGCTATCCTCAAATATTGTTGCATAAATTGTTTTGCATTTCTATGCATTCATGCATAAATGTCTCGCGTTTGACTCAGCTCACTCTTTAAGCCCCTCCCCACGCGGCTGGCCACACCCCCAATCCAATGCTGATAACAAGAATCCTTTTGAAGGAACATCGTGGCCTTTCTCTTTCCCGTGATCCCAAGACCAGGTTTCTGTAGGTAAATGTTCAATTGCACGGTTTAAGTGAAGGCTGGTCTGCTGGTGATGGACAGGTATGCTGAACAGTCCGATAAATTGTACACGCCCCGAGCTACCCGCTTGTGATTGGCCTCCGTCAGTGTGCGTGTAGTTTATGAACAATGGTATGGACGCTGATTGGCCAGCCAGACATGTGCGTCAAGGAGACCCCGCCCATCTGGTTATTTATGACAATAATTTGCCGCTCAGCTCGGGGGCGTGAAGCGCCAAACACCGCTGGCTCGCACAAACAAATGGACGGAAAATGTCAACCCTCAGCAGAGGCAGAGGCCAGACTTGTTCATTGTACTGAATCTGCTTGCATCATGTTCGTATGTGTAATCGTTATTATTGTTGTTTTTATTATTATCAATATTATTGTTGTAATATGTATTTTCTTTCTTTATTCCGATGTGAGAATGGAGTGCTGCACGCATAAACAGTGTCTCGTCCCTCAGGCTGGCTTTAGCGCACGGTCTATGATTTATATGACTAATAGTATTGCCTCATTAACATGATGCTTAGAAATTGCATATGTGCATAGCAGGGGATGTTTATGCTCGTCATTACACACTGGTGATGAGTAATGTTAGTTATCCAGCAAGGCGGATACACTACATTTAGCAGTACTATCCAGTGGTGCGTAATCACCGATATCTTGTAATGAAACGCCGTCGCTTCATCAACCTCGAGCTTGATAACATTGAACGTGCAGGCAAAGCTCCGCCCTGATCCTAAGGCTGCGAGGTGCACGTGCTGGCCCCGCCCGCGCACACTGCCGCCATCTGTTGAGAGAAGGAAGCAGCACAGGCACTGGCCTTAGTGGCTTTTTTTAGCCTTGTTGTGCGCCCTCCTTGCCAACAGCTGTGGCACTCGGGTCCTTGATGCTGGCAGACCCTCTCCCGCTGACGTGGCACCTCACAGGACGCTATCTTCACGCCTTGGTCTTCCTTCTTTGACATCACGTGTCATTCTATTACAAAGGATGGATTTTGTCAGAAAGGTCTTGGTGGACTGTAAGGCCGAGAGCTGTCTGAATCTCTGCCTTTAGTTGGCCTCTAAGAACACTCACCATTCTCTCGCTTTCCCATATTCTTTAATCGACCGAACAAGGAATGAAATCAAAAGGAGTCTCATAGATTCAGAAGTTTGGGAGGATAACATCGACTCGTATGAAGTGTTAGGAGCCTTTTTTTATTCATATCACCTCTCACTATTTATTTTAGACTGTCTAAGGAAAGTCTTTCACTGCAGCCAAATTTCGACATTAAGTCTTTGCTTTATGAAATGTTGAGACACTCGTTCCTCACCCGCCAACAAGGAAATATCATGTAGAAAATGTTTTTACCAGAATAACAAAGTCTGGACTCAAACTGGCCTGGCTGGCTCATTTTCTTTCAACGTTCTCCCTCTCCCTCACTCCTCCCTCTCCCTTACTCCTCCATCCCCCTAACCGTCTCTCTCTCTCTCTCTCTCTCTCTCTCTCTCTCTCTCTCTCTCTCTCTCACCTTCTCCTCGGCCAGCGCTCTCTCTATCTCCTCTCTCTCTCTCTCTCTCTCTCTCTCTCTCTCTCTCTCTCTCTCTCTCTCTCTCTCTCTCTCTCTCTCTCTCTCTCTCTCTCTCTCTTTCTCTCATGGTGTATATGCACAAGTTTCATTGGTGGGTTTGCGTTTTCATCTTCGTGTTACTGTGTGTTGTGGGTCTGTTGGTTTCTTTTTTCATATGAAGCACTTTTTTTTTCATATAAGTAGTGTGTTGATATTACTAGCAACAAATATTACAAGTATCATCACAATCCTTATCATTATCAACTTAATATTTGCTTAAATTATAATGGTAAGTGCTAATAATGGTAATGCTAAGGATAATAATTATGCTACTACTACTACTACTACTACTACTACTACTACTACTACTACTACTACTACTACTACTACTACTACTACTAGTACTACTACTACTACTACTACTACTACTACTACTACTACTACTACTGCTACTACTACTACTACTACTACTACTTTTGCTACTGATAATGAAGATAATGATAATGACATTGGTAATAATAACGATAATAATAATAATTATAATAGTAATAATAATAATAATAATAATAATAATGATAATAATAATAATAATAATAATAATAATAATATAGACTGTTGTAGATATTTATAATAGTTGTACTGATAATATGGATCATATTAATAATGATACTAATGGCAAGGAATTATACATGTATCTATGATGTCATTGATGACGATGATGATGATGATGATGACCTGTTAATCATGATTTTCTTAAAAATGGCGTATTATTATTATTATTATTATTATTATTATTATTATTATTATTATTATTATTATTATTATTATTATTATTACTCTTATTATTATTATCATTATTACTATTATAATTATTATCATCATCATCATCATTTTTGTTGTTTTTCGTTTTACTACTGATACTACCTACAATTATTACTACTACTCTTACTACTACTACTACTACTACTACTACTACTACTGCTACTGCTACTACTACTTCTACTTTTACTACTACTACTACTACTACTACTACTACTACTACTACTACTACTACTACTACTACTACTACTACTACTACTACTAAGATAACGACTTTAATTTCAAAGTTGAAGGTAATGATGATGATAATGATAATAATAGTAATGATAATGATAATAATAATAATAATAATAATAATAATAATAATAATAATAATAATAATAATGATAATGATAATAATTTCAATGACTAGTGTACATGATTCGATTGTCAGCATCAACAACATTTTTTTTCCATGTAAATAGCTTTTTGTCATTAGTGAAAACAGTTACTGAAGTAAAAGCATCATGGAATCGTAGAGTTTTTGGAACCTGAACTGTCTTGAAACGAATAAAATATGTTAGAAGAGAGAGAGAAGAGAGAGAGAGAGAGAGAGAGAGAGAGAGAGAGAGAGAGAGAGAGAGAGAGAGAGAGAGAGAGAGAGAGAGAGAGAGAGAGAGTGCTCCGTCGTCCCTCGTTGGTGCGGACCCTCAGAAAACTCATTCCCCAGCTGGTCAAATTGGCGTGGCTCAACGGCGCTCAATCTCCATTAAATCTTAATTGTATGCATTGACTTTTGCTTCACCGTCTCCCTCTATCAGCACTACCCGCGCCCCGCCTTCCCTTCACTCCACCACTTTTATCAAGCCCAGCCACCGCCTCGCCCTGGGTACGTGCAAGGTGGTACTGACGCACGCACCACGCACCACACATGTGCAATATCGTACCTGGGGCGAGGACATGGTGAAAGGAGATTTGCTGCACTGATGTGTTTTGTTGGGGTGTGATGAACTTTCTGTTTTTTTTTCGTAACTTTAATGTGTTTGCCAAAATTCCGTTAAATGTGTAGTTGTTGAGTGTTGGTTAATGTGCTTTTATGTTCTTGGGAAAGGTCCTGTTTTACATGTCTTAAATTTGTTTTATCGTTTTTTCTTTGTTCTCATCCCCACATGCGTAAATTATTTTCCTGTCTTCCGTTGTTTACACCTGAGGAGGTCACTGACTCTTGTGCTGTAAAACCAAACCGCCCTGAATACATGCTAATGTCACTCTTGAAGTAAAAAAAAAAGTCAAGAAAAAAAAGTTCGCATAAGACTTTTTTCAGGTCAGGAAGAACTGCCGCCAAGTATTGAGACTTAAAAAGTACCGCCTAGAGGCCAGGCCTAAGTAAGCCGAAGAGAGGAAAAAAACGCGGGAAAAAAACTCGTTTGCATCTGTTTAGGTATGCAAAAAAGGGTGACCCATGTATAATATATGAGGCCCACCTCTTTTTGCCCTCCCGCCCTCTACGCCCCTCACTCACACAACCAACCACAATTTTTCTTCGCGGTTCGCAATTTATGTAATCAATAATTTGCGACACTCTAAATCATCTACACAATTAAATAATCGAGAAAGTCTGCCATAATATTTCCTTTTAATGGCAACTTGATATCAAAGGTACTCTTGACGAACTTGCTATTCCACTTCAAACTCGTATAAACCGACGCTGAATAAACACCAAATCAACGCGGAATTAATGGGAATCACGCAGCTCGTAACACTGTCGCTGCTGAGATAAAACTGACTTACAATTGTCCATCTCCCTTCCAGCTCCGTCTTGGCATTTTTTTACCTTATCCCTGACAAAAAAAATGCAGCTTCATGGTTATTCAAAAGTATGCTAAAAAATACCTCGCTGTTTTGCCTACACATTTTCCTCAAATTTTGTTTTATTATGCATGGAAGAGACGTCTCAGCGCGCGGGTAGGCCTAGAGAGAGGAGGCAGAGGAGACCGCGAAATGAGTTTATTGCCCAAAATTCGCACGGAAACCCACCCAGCAAAAAATGAGGAAGGAAGGTAAAAAGAGACAAGGGGGGGAAAAAAAGGTAGAAGAAATATAACGGGTGTGCGGTGTGAACTTAGCAAAAAATCATGTTGCCGTTTTTCGTGATGTATCTTGTCTTTTAGTTTTAATGGTGATTGCATTTTAAATCGGTTAATGTGTCCTTAGAGAATTTTATTTTACTTGTTATTATTATTTTTTTTGGGGTGTGTCAATGTATTTGTGCATGTGAGTGCGTGCTTGTGATCTTTGTTTCTTGTTCTTCCCGTGGCGTTTCAGATTTATTGTCCAAACGCACACATACACACACACACAAAAAAAAAAAAATGTACGCCAACACACACACACACACACACACACACACACACACACACACACACACACACACACACACACACACACACACACACACACAAAGCTTACGGAATACTTGATTATTTCTTGTACTGTATATTCTTATTTGCAAGAAAAAAAAAAGAAAATTTCAAGTAATTCTTCATGATTAAAAAATGTTGAATTATATACTTAAGCCGGAAAAAAAAGGGAACTCTTTTACAGTGAAATAAAAGTCATAGAGTTATAAGATTTTAAAAATTTTATATAAGTACATTTATGAAATAATATACACTCAGTAAAGCTATATGTAGAAGTGAAAAAATTATACGCGCGCGCGCGCGCGCTCGCACGCACACACACACACACACACACACACACACACACACACACACACATATATATA
>CM035179.1:11383616-11393616 GCA_020233015.1 Callinectes sapidus
CACACACACTGTATGTGACTAAAAATTTTTTCTCTCTTTTTCAGATGGTGTTCTCCAAGTGGGTGAGTGTGACCTACAATCATAAACATTCATACTGTCTCACACAGCAGTATGAAAAATTCCTACCTCCTCACCTTATACACAGTACCATTCCAGTATATTATATCAATATATATATTATATATATATATTATATATTATATAAAATATCGTATATATAATATATATATCTTTCTATATATATATATATATATATATATATTATACACACACACACATATATATATGGCTATGACTTTCTCACCTTCCCATCATACACTGCACTATACTTTCCTTCTTTTTCTGCTCAGACACCACTGTATAAAAGTGTGTTGTCCCTCTATAGTTATTCATAATGTAATTATTGAAATTTCACTTGGGATGACACATTTTCTTTATTACATCTCACAACACCCTGCCATTTTGTTTTACTCCACTTTATATTACCATGTATAAAACATGAAAAAAATGTTTTGTAGTTCCTAGTCACCATGGATTCCCTTCATAGCATGTAACATCAAAATTCATGCTTCTTGTTGACCTTTGTTCTTCATTTTCGTATTTCGCTTTTATGAAGCGATATATATGGTAAGCTGTGCTGGATTCTGTTTCGTTGTTTGGTGTTTAAGGTTACATGTAAAAGGTAAGTTTTTTTTTTCTATTGCTGACGATATCTGATATTTATGCCTGAACTTGTTAGGAAAATTCTAATGTATAAATGAATGCATTATTAATCATACAACAGTTTATTATTCAGAAACTTGTCGTTTTCGTAGTTTCATTGCATGTGAAAGGCAACTTGTTGACCACTAAACCACACACACACACACACACACACACACACACACACACACACACACACACACACACACACACACACACACACACACACACACACACACCACCACCACCACCACCACCACCACCACCACCACCATTAAGAAAGTCTGGAGTACCCGTTACTTAAAAAGAAAAATTATAAAACAGACATGTTGGGGAATTTCTAGCAGCAGTGGCCATCCTTCCCTCCCTGCTCCCCTAGCTGTTATCACCCCCACGTAGCTTAGAAGAATGGCGCGCGCATTATCTTAAGGGAGCATTATCGGCCATTCCCCCCTCCCCCCCTCCCGTCAGCGTGCACTCAAGGACCACCTGATGAACGGAACACCTTCGAGGAATAGCTTCTGATTGGCCGTAAACATCCTTTCTTGCCGGGGAAGGGAGGCGAGGAGGGGCAGTCTAGTGAGGAGGATGCTAAGGCAGGGAGAGACTTAGTAGCATACTGAGAATATTTGCAACGTTACGGATTAGAAGTGTGTGTGTGTGTGTGTGTGTGTGTGTGTGTGTGTGTGTTAATCAGTATGAACAAATTAATGAACCTCACTGATAATGTTTCATTATTTTTTTTCTTTATTTCTGCACGTATTTGTACTTTCTTTTATGTGCGTTATTTATTTATTTTTATTTTGTTTCATTAATTTGATGGTTATGAGCGTATTTTCAAAGAAATAGGTATTTCATTATATATAATATATAGGCACATGTTCTAAAGAAAGTAAAAAAAAAAAAAAAACTGCAGTAGTGCCTAGAAATTAATGTGTAGATTGTAGTGTTAGTTTACGAAATTTAGTAACACTTTTTTAATGAAGAACTGTGGATTGTATAAAGAAGAAGGTCTTAGTGAATCAGTGTAATAAGGTACGACAACGGTTACATTTCTATGACGAAAACGAGCTGATAATTGAAAAAGAAATGCTTGGATTTGATAGATTGACAAGCTAAAATTCTTGTGAAATGAAAAGGAAAAATAGAACATTAAAAGATGAAATGGATATGTTGTGACTGATTGAGAGGTAATGAGAACATTGAAAAGAGAGTCACTTCAGTTTGTATGGAGGTTTTGTGTAACAGTAAACTTGGCTGGTGTACTCAAGACAGTGGATAAGAAAGACCCTTGTTTCTAGGTTAACATATGGGTGGGTGGGTGGAGGGGGGTCGAGTGGCGAAGTTACAGAAAGCACTTAACATCGCTGAGATGATTCAGTAAGAGGCGACATAAATTTCGTCTCAAGGTTGCTGGTAGAGAACATGAGAAGGCTTAATTGTGTGAGAGAGGTTAGGTGAATGTTCTTAACGAAAAACCGTAGGTATTATAGAGTCTTTTTATTTTCTTGTATAGATGTATGCGTTGAAGACCACTATTACAATTAGTGAATAGAAGAATCTCTCTCTCTCTCTCTCTCTCTCTCTCTCTCTCTCTCTCTCTCTCTCTCTCTCTCTCTCTCTCTCTCTCTCTCTCTCACCTTCTCCTCTGCCAGCGCTCTCTCTATCTCCTCTCTCTCTCTCTCTCTCTCTCTCTCTCTCTCTCTCTCTCTCTCTCTCTCTCTCTCTCTCTCTCTCTCTCTCTCTCTCTCAGATGTGTGTGTGTGTGTGTGTGTGTGTGTGTGTGTGTGTGTGTGTGTCTGTGTGTGTGTGTGTGTGTGTGTATTTAAGGGATTCGTAATGTGCTCCAAATCGCAAGAGGAAAAAAATAGATAATTAGATTAAGGTCTATCGCGTTTTTACAGCTTTCTTTCTTTTTCTTTTTTTTTTCTTAGGTTTTGGAAACGTGATGTATCGTACATTTAATTTTATTTGTTTTAATTCAATAAAGAAAATTACGTTATGAGCCTAAAAAAAGAAACAGACAGACAACTGGTGCCTGTTTTTACAGAAAATAAGGAATAACTTCTTTGCTGAGCTGGGAATTTGATGTGGCGTTATTATGAAATGAACTGAAGAGAAACGTATAATCAGATGAAGTTCTAAATTAATATTGGTTATACATATGAATTATTATTGAATTTTTTGTTTTACACAAAAAAAATACAGCATGAATTTTCGCGAAACTCTTCAACAAAATGTATAACGATACGTGTTAAATGTATTGAATAACCTTTTATCAAGAAATAATCAAGAAAGATGAACAATAATTTTGTCGGCGGAGGCTTGGTCGGAAAGCGTAGTAGCGGCGGGCGGCGGGCGGCGGACTTGCATCTTCCGCATCTTCTAGGACGCGGAGATGAGATGAGCGCCGCCTTTACTGTGCCCAGAGTGTTTTAGTGACGGGTGGTGTGGCTAAAACTCCTCGTTAGCAGCCTTCTGTTGGTTGTCAGAACCTGGACGTAAGTAGCTGTTCATCATGGTGTCTTGGTATTCTTTCCCACGCGTAATCCGTGTTTATCTCGTAAGGTAATCTGAAAAAAAAGACAAAAATGCTTTAAATTTGAAATATTTACAAATAGTCAGATGAAATATTTACTTGTCCATTTATTGAAGAACAATATAAGCAAGTTTAGAGTTGTCTATTCTTGTGAAATGTAATGTTCCTGTTACGGTGGGAATTATTTAGTGCAGTGAATAAAACACTGATTAATATAAGGTTTTGTAGCGTTGCTTTACATTATTATTTGAACAAATGAATTTGGTATTCAGTACAGGGTAATATTGTTAGGTCTTAACAAGGTGTTTATAAATGAACAACTTTACATGTTCTTTCTAAAGCATAATTTACAAAACCTTATTATTTTCTTTCGGAAGTCAATGGCGCATTTATATATCGTAGTATACCAAAATAACTGCATCTGTTTAACGGGTCCTCGAAATTAATTCATAATTGTACCTTTTTTATATTTCAAATTCGTAACACACACACACACACACACACACACACACACACACACACACACACACACACACACACACACACACACACACACACACACCAGTGTAAAATATAGTTTTGCTATGTACGAGTATGTATTCGTTTTTATGATTGATGTAACTAAGAATTAATCTTGCTCATGAAGAACAACATCAAAACTCTAACGCAATGGAACGCGTTTTTGCTAAACTGCAGAGGCAACCATCTTCAATCAATATGATGGGCAAAAATAGTTATTGAAGCGTTGTATTGAGGACTGTCGTCCGTTAGAAATAGAATATTTATTATGCAGATGCATTTGACAGAACTTATAAGATTCATCCGTGAGCCAAAGGGTGGGAAGAAACCGAAGAGCAAGATTATTGACGCGTCTCCTCGCATCCCCAGCGCTGCCACAGCAACAATCACGGCTCTGTTTGGCCAAGCAGAGGAACGAATCTCGCCCCGAGAACCCAACAATCACACAAAGTAATCACAGTCTGGCAGGTGCCACTCGGCGGACCCGCGAGCGTGTGGCGGAAAATTACACTTAAATTGAAAAACGAAGAAGACGAGACAGAAAAGGAAATCATGGATTTCTCTATAATTTCGACATCGTGGAACCTTTTCCCAGAGATTTCCTTTATACACTTGAAAACCAATACATGATTCCTATCAGTCCTTTTTGATATTCTGTGAATTAAATGTTACCATGGGACACATAAGCATCGATGGAAAGTGATGGATACATCTATACATAAAAATAAACAATAAAATTTACACTCCTACTCCCTTTTCTCTTGGCGTGTTGGGGAGGGGGTGGCAATGAGGGAGGGAGAGAGGGAAGGAGGGAGGTGGCGTGCTTTTCTCGGTGACCAACAGAGGGCAGTGCTAGTACCCAAGGTTTGCTGTCTGAGGTGGAGTCGAGAAACGATAAGTAAATATTACAAACTTTTATCTGCTTTTACGACTTAGCAGCGCTTCTGTGGCTTTATTAGTACCTAGACTTTAACTTGAGACCTAGAAAAAGGAAACATTTGAGGAGGGAGAGGAGGGAAAGGAGAGAGGTGAGTGTAGGGTCACCTATGGCCGCCGCACCTTGGGATGGTCGTCACGCTCCCAAGCTCCGTGGGTCTCTCCCCAGACTAGAAATGTGTTTACAGAGGAATTTTCCGTTATGTATTCCTCTATCCATGGTTTGGCTGGTTAGTCATCCTTCCTTCCTCCTTGCTTCATTACACTTGCACAGTGCTGCACTAACGCTTGGCAGGTAACACAGGCTAATAGGGAGGAAAATACCCACACAACGAAGGTTTACGAAGAGTGGAATCATAATGTGTTTAGTCAAGGCACTTTCCTCCGCCAACGTTTAGTTGTGGCACTGTATATGCAAACATTTCATTTCTTCTTCCCACGCTTGGGTAAATATTTAACTTTAAACGTAGAGAGAAAAACGAGAACAGAGGAGAAAAAGAGTAGGATAATGCTGTGGAGGTAAACGCAACCTCCGTCGCAGCTGCTGATGAAAGAAGAGAGATGGGGAAGTGAGGACAGAGAGACAGATAGAGATAGGAAAAAAAAGGAGACGACTCTTCCTCTAGGCACAAAAAACTAGTTAGTGTGTAGGCATCCCCAACCAGGAGGAGGAGTGGAGAGAGGGAAGGGAGAGGGGGGAGGGAGGGAAGATGGCATAACCCTAGTGTTGTCTTTGTAAACAGAGAGAATTTCGGCCTTTTCAGACGTGATCTCTTGTTTCTCAGATCCCTAGCTTTGCCTCTTCTATTGTTCTATCCTTCCCTTCGTCTCCCTTTCTCTTTCTCCCTCCTTCTTCGTGCGTCACCTCCAGGGCCTTTCCAACACCCGCATCAGGCGATTCTGTTTACTCGTTCGTAATTCCCATGCAAGGCGAACACGGATACTCGCTTTGATGGCAAGGAGGCGATCAGATGCAGCTGCAGAGGCGATGCTGGGATGCTGGGGTGGGGTATAATGGTGGTTCATGGTGTTGTGATGTTGTATGTTGATATAAGATGGTAGTCTTGAAGCTGTTGTGGTATAAGAATATTTTCTAACATCAAGTTGTGTTTGGTAGTCTGACTTGTTCTTTGGTTTAGTGTGGTACTTTGTGTTGTGTGGATGTGGCAGGGCTAGTACCTGTGTTATATTATGCTGCTGCTTTTTGTAATTAAAAAGCGTTATTTCCATTTTATTATTATTATTTATTTATTTATTTATTTATTTATTTATTTATTTATTTATTTTTACTATTATTGTTATTAATATTATCATCATCATTATTTTCATTTAGTATGATAGGATAAGGTGTTGTTTGGTGGTGTGATGGCTGGTAGTGCTATCTTAAAATGCCAAGGAAGATTTAGTTGTTTTCGTTGCTCCAGAAAGAAACTTTGGTGCTGTTGAATGGCTTGAGTTTAGATGGATTCACGAATGTACGTAAAGTGCTCAAGTTTTAAGATAAGATCTTTTCGTTTTTCAGACCTGCTTTTTCCTTATATATTCAAAAATATAGCCACGGTTTCCAAGTTTATATATATATATATATATATCTCATCTATATATATATTATATATATATATATATAATATATATATATATATATATTATATATATATATATGTATGTATGTATGTATTTTTGTACACACACACACACACACACACACACACACACACACACACACAATCTATATGTGTGCGTGTGCGTGTTTGGGTGTGTTTGTGTGCGTGTGTGTGTGTCGGCCATCTTAGCGCACCCAAGCCCGCCGCCACACCGTACTCCACCATTAATCCCGCTCGTGCTCGTGGACTCTCGCTGCAGATCTCTTTTTGCGGCCATTACGCAACGCCCTGGATGGCAGGGTGACCCGGCGTTCCCTGCGATGAGGAGTTCATGTTCAATAACGAGGGTGAGCGGCGTCACCCTCTTCGCTGATTCTCGATAAAGGTCCACGCGGCCCCGCACACCCTCACCCTGCACTTAATTTATATCATTAGCTCTCGTACGTTCCTCTAGCCCCGTGATCTTTGCTGATTGCGACAATGGCTGAAGGGAGGGTGTCCTTGGTGACCGTCGCGCCGCTGTCTTGCTTTCCCTATTTTTTTTTTTTTTTTGTGTGTGTATGTTTCGTTAAAATTTTGCTCTTTTATTCACTTGAGTTTTATTTTTTGTATTTCAATGTTTTTTTTAATTCTACAACTAAAATCTGAAATAAAAATGTCAGCTATTCAGAAATATTGGTTTAATAACATTTTCTTCTAATGTATTCAGTGTAGTTTTCTACAAAAAAAAAAAAAAAAAAAAAAACTAATGAGTCTGTTTGACTTGAATTAATATAGTAACAATCAGAGAAAATGTAACTTTACTGCTGCACAAAAAGTAAGGGAAAGTATAAACATCTGTAAAGCCATAAATCTCACCACACCAGCTTACAAAACTATAATAAAATCTTGTAATAGAAAAAAAAAAAAAAACACGTGTGTGTGTGTGTGTGTGTGTGTAGAAAGTGTGTGGTTGAGATAAGTGCACCATAGGTTTCCTCAATCCCTGAGTCAAGGCGTCGCAGGGCAGGGCAGGATTATACACGAGGCTAGTCACTCTCCACCTCCCACACGCAAGGGAATCATAACCACGTTCTTAAGGGGAATTCCTTGGCTGTGTTGCAGGGCGGTGGACGCTGCCTGCCGCTTGTACCATTTTCCGTTACCTTCGTCAGTAGCGCCCCTGCTCACACACACACACACACACACACACACACACACACACACACACACACACACACACACACACACACACACACACACACACACACACACACACACACACACACACATTTCCTTTCTCGTGGACATTCACAGTCGATTGATTATTTATTTAATGTTGTATCTCCCCTCAAGTACCTCTTAAGCTAATGGATATAGCCACCAAACCTTCCGTTCTTTACACCTACGACAATGTTTTAGTGGCGTTGTTTTCAGTTTGCCGCCGCTGCTCTGGTCCCGCGGCGGCCCGTCTTACGACCCCTATAAACCCTCGCCGCGATCCTGCCGCGGCTCCCCGGCGACAAACTCGAGAATAAAACGTTGCAAAGAAACTCTAACGCGAACAACAGCCACTCCTCTCCTCGTTTGGGAAAAAGGAAGTTGAAGAAGATTCACATATCTTTCGCAAGCTGACACACGTCTTACATGTTAACTTGATGGACCACTCTCTTCCTTGCAGCGACGATGAGAGAGTGATTGGTTGCGCGGGTCATTCACAAGCTCACCAAGGAGGGAGGCGAGGCTGTCAAGTGCTCTGGGGCACGCAAGTGGCCGCGAATGGGTCGTTAGGTTGTTTAGAGCATCCTGGAATGACTCTTCGGGTCGTTTTATCATGCCGTTATTACGACTAGATGAACGATTATCACAGAGGAAAGGATGGTAGCCGCCCCCACCTGCTGCTGCTGCCGCTACTGCTGCTGCTGCTGCTGCTGCTGCTGCTGCTGTTGTTATTGCTGTTGCTGCTACTGCTGCTGGTGCTGTTGCTGCCGCTTCTTCTGCTGCTGTTGTTCCTACTGGTGTTGCTGCTGATGTTGCTGCTGCTACTACTCCGATGTTCTCAGGCTGTTGAGGTTTAATGAGCTTTACTTTTTATGCTTTGTTTCCTTTTTTTGGATGTAAACATATTTGTTGTTGTTGTTGTTGTTGTTTTACTGCTGTTCTTAGATATTTTTAAATATATAGTTATAATTAAATTCTCTTGTTGCAAATGTTCGCGTGGTCTCTAAAGCTTTAGTTTATCTTTCACTTAGTATAACTTTCTTTTTGAACAGATGGTTGTTGCCACCGCTTTTAGAAATACTGTTATATTTGCCACATTTTAATTAACTCTATTCATATGTGAGAAGAAATTAATCTTATAATGTGAATTTTCTTTAACAACCGGAATCTATAAAGGAAAACAGGTAAAAAGCGATATCTTGTGTTTGTGGTGTGCGTGTCTGTGCGAGCTGCTGCAAGGTTTTTACCCTGTGTATAAGCTTAATGCAAAAAATACAGCGTAAAAAATGCACTATGTTGAAAACTTATTCTGATATGTTTGGATCATGCCTTTATTTTCACAGAAAGATCATGAAAAAAAAGGTTTGCAAGTGAAGGGAAAAGAGAGAGAGAAAGAAGAAAAAAGCAAGTTTTCAGGGACAGTAATTGTATGTACCTTAAAAAAAAAACAACTCTCAGACATCTATGTATGAATCAAATTCATAGAACTTAATAACATGTTATTTAGATTCTTGAGTCTTCATTGTTTTATAATATTTGGTTTAAATGTGTGGACCTTATCTCGGGACCCTTCTCATACAACTGACCTTTATATCAGTGGAAGTGCGTATTGTTTTCAAGTTATAAGAGTCTTGGCCTTTCATTAGTGCTTGTTAATCTTTCTGAAGTTTAGAAATAATGCTCACTTTGCAAATGAATTATCATCATAAGGTCCACGTTGGAAGTTACTTATAGTAAGAATTCACGATAAAACGTGGTCGCCGTTTCGACATTACTTATTTTTTCATGATCTTAATTTTATAGAAAATTATACACGTCTTTCGACGTTGCATGGTGGTCGCTTTATAACTTGTTACTGCTCACTAAAATTGAGTCAACCAATGCATATTAACCTTTCTGCAGTTGTAATCCTTGCAAGTAATAGAGGTGTGAATCACACTCTAATAACCTGTTACCAATTGATATATTCAATAGACATGTTTTTGTTCTAGTTTTTTCTTGATTCTTGCGTAGAAAACATTCTTATTTCTTTGATTATTAAATCTGCTGAGAGAGAGAGAGAGAGAGAGAGAGAGAGAGAGAGAGAGAGAGAGAGAGAGAGAGAGAGAGAGAGAGAGAGGGAGAGAGAGAGTGTGAGTGTGTGTGTGTGTAAGAAGAAAGTACTCCAAGAAGTTAGTGGGTCGTGTTTGTTTGTGTTGATGATGAATGGTGCACACACAGACACCAAATGATGCCAGTCCTGAGTAGCGATGGTGCCGCGATAAGACTGTTTGTTTACTCACAGAGATAAACTGGAGTACATCAAGCTTCACGTTACAATGTTTGTGCTACAGAATGGACATTACATGATAATATTATGATTTTGCTTTTTATTTTGATTGCGGTGCGGATACTTAAGACACAAGAGTGGAAAGGAAAATGTGGTTATTTTTTAATTGTCTGAACGAGTCAAATATTGCTAGAAGCTCCGGGCCTTGGGGAGGTGCGACGCCCTGAGCGG
>CM035179.1:11407866-11424658 GCA_020233015.1 Callinectes sapidus
GCTTTGTCAAGGTGTTCCTTCACCTCTAACTCAACCTTTGGCGGCCTTCACGGAGGCCAAGGGACTTGGAAACGCGTCGGGAAATGGGAGAATAACGGTGTTCTAGGTGTTCATAGAACTGTGTATATATATATATATATATATATATATATATATATATATATATATATATATATATATATATATATTATATAATTTCATAATTTTTGAGTAGAGAGGCCACCAGACCTCCGGGGTTTCTCTATGTCCATGAAAGCCCGCGGGAGTTTGGGAGGGATGGGACACGGAACAGCTGGCCCGGTGGTTGGAGAGGCAGCTGGCTGGTTGGCAGGTAGGCAGGGGGTAGGCGTTTCCTGGTGAGGTTGTTGCGGTCCAGGAACGAATTTCTCTATTTTTTTTCAACATCAATATCTGCATAAACATGAAGAAGTTAGCAAGATATACTGCATTATGATGACGCCCTCTTGTCTGTAGCGTACCAAAAGTTGTATTTACGTGAGAAGTGGATTGAAAATACAAGAGTATAAGCCTGACATTATGGACGCTGCCGTCCGCTTCCCCGCTACAGAATATATATATATATATATATATATATATAAGTATATATAGTATATATATTATATTATAGAAAAGATATATATATATATATATATATATATATATATATATTATAAACTGAGGCGACAAAGTAAGTCTAAGGTAATTGTTGACATTTGTCAGACATTAGTTGACCTTGGTAATGAAGTCAACTTTAGGCTTTGTGTCGTATATAATTACAGCTCCATCATTTCTCCAATGCTTTTATTTTTCACGTTCCTTTTATTCATATCTCTGTTTTATTTACGTTGCAGCTTTACTTTTCCTGTAAATGAATATCTTTTTGCTATATATTTTTTTCTTAGCATTGATTTCTCTCATTTCTGACGGTGTATACATTTTTTGTTCACGGTTACTTAGCCAGCCATTCCCATGTTCTCTTCTGTATCGGCCGCCTGGACCATTGGAATCGCTGCCAGTCTCAGAAGGCGAGTCGGCGTCCCAGAGAAAGCTATGATCATGTTAGTGACATTTTTTTTTCTCGGTGCCCAGTTCTGCCCTTCGCTAATGGCTGGGCCGTCGACGAGTATCTAATTTACTTTGTATTTTAAAGGTGGCGGACGCATTAACTAGCCTCTGAGGGGATGCTGGTGACGGGAATGTTTGTATTATGTATGTTTCTTATGCCCCTTTCCCTACCTCAGGGCCAGTTCACGTGTATACTTGTGTGAGAAAGGTTTGGTGTTAATGTTTACTCCGTGTTTTGCTGTGAAGCGTGAACATTATCAAGTGCCATTGTGCAAAACAGGAAATGCTTATTTAAAAAATATATATATTAAAAAAAAAATAAAGGGAGGAAGGGGGGGATTATGTTCAAAATTTATTCGCGTACAAAATAATTGAGTTTTACTTGAGCGCAAATTGATAACATAGAACGATTGAATTGTGATTATTTAAAGGAACTTGTGTTTTTTTATATATTTTATATATATATGTAAAATATTGTATATTACAAAGAGAGAAAAAATAAAAAAAACATCAACTTAAGCCTACAAAAAATGTAAATGAAGACGTTCTTTTCACTGTGAAGAATACCCGTGCCCTACCTCAGCCATAATTCTCCGGGCCTTCCCTCCTCTTCACGGCCCCCTGCGACTCTCCTGATGTATATCTTAATCCCACAAACTTTTAACTTCACTGGACAAAATTAAGCAACTTGTTCGCCAACCTGAGCTTTGAGACGAAGCAATTTTCATTTTGTTACACAATATGGCACACACTATACATGTGTACGCATCTGACTCTTCTCCACAACCAAGGAATGTGAATGACTGCTATCAACCCATCCCTGTTTTTTTTTACCTCGTTTTTTTTTGTTTTTTTTTTTTGCATTTTTCCATATTATGCCCTTCCGCATCTCCCCAGTTATCATCTGCTTTTTTCGTAAAGTTTATGATTTTGTTTATATTTCAAAACGGCAATTTCTAACGCTGCAAATTTAATATACATATGTTTTGTTGTTTACTTGTAGCTCATCCAGCACCACCCTCTCCATCTTGGATCTCACCTATGCCCTTGATCCCCTTTCTTTTACATTCACCTCTTGTCTCCATCCCCTCCTATGTATACTTCGTTCTCATCTCCAGCACTCCACCTCTCCTGTCAAGTATCCTTCAAGGACATAACTTGCATCTCTTCCCCCACACACCCCGCGGAGCTGACGTCGTGGTCTGAGGCCATACAAGAAGTGTTTGGTTACAGGGAGTGGTTCTTTTCTGACATCCTTGCTTTCTGTGAAGGAGAGAGAGAGAGAGAGAGAGAGAGAGAGAGAGAGAGAGAGAGAGAGAGAGAGAGAGAGAGAGAGAGAGAGAGAGAGAATCCTTATGGGTATGCACTGCCAGTACCTGGAATGTAAATGTACTTTCTCTTTAGGGTGCTGTGTATTTGCCTCCCGTCTCGTCCCTCCTCACTTGGGCATACATATTTCCCTTATTTCTTCCATTTTCACTTTCTTTCTGGTGTAACCGTAGCGAAAACCGAAGGAAATAAAGGCGCCGCCCTCCGCCGCAGCCACCCGCGCCTCGCACACGCCTCACTCCCCTGTATGTATATATGTATGCGTGTGTATGTATCGTCTGAGGAAAAGACAGAAGGACGTGACGCCTCCTATGCCGGCGTCTCTATCTCTCTTTATCAGTCTCAAGAAATATTTTACTGTGCGCCTTGGGCTTTTGTTTACTGATTAACCTGAGAGAAAGAAAGATGGAGAGGGAGAGAAAGAGGGACCACAACTATCTTCTTTCCTGTTTGGCTGATTCTCTGCTGGACTGTCTAGTTGTCGCTTTCAAGTCTGTCTGAGAGGTTATCTTGCCTTGGTATGCTGGATCTGGTGTCTGTTGTCTCTGCTCCCTCCCTTCGCCCTTGTGCTCCTCTCCTCTTTACTCACTTGTTGTTTATTTGTTTTATTTCTTTGTTCAGTGTACGTAAGTGTTTTAATATATTATCTTGGAAGTTTTATGTATGAGTAATTGACATGTTTACAGTAAATGTTTATATCGTGTTTATATCGTTTTGCTTTATATGTTGATTGATTACTTAATATCTTGCACTTTTTTATATTTCTTCAAGGTTAATCGTTTTGTTTCTATTTTTTTTATCTCATTAAGTTTGATGTTTCATTATCTCTTAAATATTCTGGAAAATTTTCGTTAATTTTAGATTTCACGCTTTTGGATTTATGATAATGTGATTTTTTTTTCTCATTTTTTGACTTATCTTACTCGTATATCGTTCCTCATTACTTTCTCCTTATCGCCAATTGGTTTTATATTTCTATCTTATCACGCTTCTGCATTTATGAAATTTCACTTTACTCATGTTGATTTGATTTTACTTTTTTGTTACTTTCCTTTGGTGCTAGAAAGCTTATCCTCTTCAGTACTGGGATGCATTTTTTTATTTATTCTGCCTATTATTTGACGATTTTATACATCTCCAGAAACTCATGTGGGGAACAAAATAGTACAGACTCGGGCCATTAATCCTCAGAGTTCCATATCCCCTTCCTAATGTTATTAAAATCGTGTAATCACGCTCAAAACAAATAGTGAATATGTGTCCCAGTATTGAAGGGGTTAAGTGGCATTAAAACTAAAGATGAAAAGGTTCTGTTAATAATAGAAGGAACGTGAGAAAATCTTGGTAAAGACAGAATAAGTGAAGAGAAGGCGAAAACAGAAAGAACGCGCATAAAAAGGGATTTTAATGAAGATGGTTTGAAAAGAATGAAAATATACATGGTAGAGCGAATGTATGTGTGTGTGTGTGTGTGTGTGTGTAAATCTAAGGGTATTTCTCATATCATAACCAACAACAACATCTATGAAAATAAAAATGCTAATGGTGATATATGTTATTGGTCTTAACGGATATCTATACATTACCCTGATATTCAAAAGTGCATGAGGACCGCCTTCCTTTAGCGAAGACTAGACGAATGATAGGAAAATAAAAGGAAAGTCAGGTAGAAGAAAAGGTTCCTCTCAATAAACAACCATCAGGTCAAATTTGTAACTTTGTCGATAAAGGTAGAGATGGATGGGATCGATAAGTGAGGTAATGGGGAGCAGGTCACAGAGAAGATCGACGAAACCGCAATGACGGCTAAGTATGGAGTAAGGATGACGACCCGCCGGTGAGAGACAAGATCAGGCAAAATTAAGGCGGAGGGAAAGTCTAGGTGGTCAGTAAAGGGGGTCGAGGGTTGTGGCAAGCATAGTGCCGCTTTTATACGTTTCCCTTCAAACATAAGAAAATCCTTGACTTGTTTTGAAAGTAACTACTCGTCTCGTTTTGGTGTGATTTATTATATTGTGTTGTTTTACTGTTTGTTCTCATGGTGCTTAAAATTTGAATTCTTCTTTTGTGCAGTGTGTGCCACCTTACAACAAAGGTATTGTGTTTTCTATAGTGACGCAGATTTCGAACTGGTCGGCTTCAGGTCATGGTAATTTTGACAATGATGATGATAATAATGATTGTGATGATGGTGATGATGATGATGATAATGATGATGATGATGATGATAATGATGATGATAATAATCATAATAATAATAATAATAATAATAATAATAATAATAATAATAATAATAATAATAATAATAATAGATAGGAATAAAGTGGTAATGATAATAATGATAATGATAATAGTAGTAAATACAAAATTCCACTCCTGAGGTGTGTGCCGTCACGGTTCTCCCTAGCATGGTGTTTGGCAGGGAGCAGCAGAGCCGCCACCGCCATCATGCCGCACGCCCAGACGCTCGCTTGCCAAGCCCTCCCAAACCTCACGTCTTGTACAAGGGTCTGATTTTCACCATTGAGTGGAATTGCAACGTCAGCGATTGGATGAAGTGGAATATCATCAGGGACACTTTTTTATATATAATTTCAGTGTGGCCAGGAACGTCACGCATGGGTAAATGTCAGGAAAGGTCACTACAGATGCGTCTTTGTTGCACTGGATCTCCACTATCATCCCCGTGTCCGCCATGCCTGAGCCTGCAGGGGAATAATAGCAAGGTGCACGTCCTGGCCCTGATATAAATAAGAAATAATCAGACAATATATAAAAGACAAAACACAACCTTGGTCTAGTTCCTGGCGCGGTGCAGCCGATGAGTCGCGATCAATAATTCACGGAAGTGACTTGAAATCATTGGAAATTAAAGCTTTAAATTTGGGAGTTTCCTGCTGGGCCCTGCAGGTGGTAGTGGTGGTGGTGGTAGTGGTGGTGGTGGTGGTGGTGGCGGAGGTAGTGGTGGTGGTGGATGCCGTACCCGCTACCCGCCGGCCAGACACGCCCGTTCCCCCGTCTCCCTTCTCCCTTCCCTCCCAAGGTTACACCCCGCACATATCTCACGGGAAGGGATGCCGTATGCGTGCATTTAGATTCCAGATTGAGCAGCTCATTCCCCGTTATTACCCAGAAGTCAGCATCGGGCTCGAGCTGGAGGAAAGACTAGGGAGAGACACAGGGAATTGCGGGGAGGGGATAAGGAAGGAGAGACGAGGGGGCTAAGGAACTCTCATTTCCTACTATATGTGAGAAGATCCAAATTTTGCCTCCTGGGCGTGGGGTGAAGATGAGAGAGAGAGAAGTTTTTTCCCCTTCGTAATGCTGTTCGTTTTCGGAGGATCAGGGAGGAGCACGCGTCACAGAGGGCGGCTCAGGGCGAAAATGAAGCCGAGATTGTGGTCCCGGCGAGGAGGCATTAGGAAGCTGCCAGATTTGTGGACGGGTGTGGTTAGTCTGAGCGAAGACGTGTTACATAGAGGCCACGATGGAGAGATCCACCACATGACCGTCACTTTAGCTTGGTATTCATGAACCGCTGTGCCCACTTCCACCTCGCCTCTCCCTCATCCTTCCCGTTCTTTTTTTCTTCCCTCTTTCTTTTATCTTCCTTGTCCTTTTCCACCGCCTCCACCTTCTTCGTGGTCGTGAAGGATAATGCGATAAAGCTTAAGGATTTGTTTGGGAGGCAACTCGCTGCTCCTGACGGTCAATACCTGAAGGTGGCCCTGAGAATACCCCCCCTCTCCTCCCTCCTCCTCCTCTGCCTCCTGCTCTTCCTCTTCCTCTTCCTCTCCTCTTCCTCTCCTCCTCCTCTCCCGCTCCCCTCTCCAACCCTTCTCGTTTTTTTTCGTCTCATCTTCTCTCCTCTGTTTCTCCACTCCCCATCTCTCCTCTCTTTCTCTTTTTAGCTCTTCTTCTTGCCTCTCCTTTCCTTTACTGTCATATAATTTCGTTTATCCTCTCTTTTCCTTTCTCATATTTCCCCTATTGACAGTTCGTTCGCCTTTTTTTTCCTTCTTTCTCTTTCCTTGTCCTCTTCCTTCTTCCTCTTCTTCTTCTTCTTCTTCTTCTTCTTCTTCTTCTTCTTCTTCTTCTTCTTCTTCCCTTTATTTTATCTTTCTCCTACCATTTTTCCTTTCTTTCCTTCACCACCACTGCCTCCTCCTCCTCCTCCTCCTCCTCCTCCTCCTCCTCCTCCTCCTCCTCCTCCTCCTCCTCCTTCTCCTCGTGCTCCTCTTCCTCCTCCTTTTCGTGGTATCCCGCTTTCAAGAAAATAAGCTTGGTGAGAGTATATTTTACGCGGGATAGAGGAAAAAAAAGTAATTCGTGCAGGAATACAGCCAGAGGGTGGAAGCGGTGCAGTTAGTAGCCATTATCACGTATCATATATTGCAGTTCGTGGTTCCATCCACTTATTTTGTGTAAATAGGATATGATGAAAAAAAATAAATAATCGCGAAGGAATTAGCTGCGGTTAAAAATAATATCTACGGAATTATGTTGCCTGTTTTCAGTATCAGTGGGGGTCTCGTATGTATGTAAGTACGCAAAAGCACATCTCGCTCAGTAATTGTTGTATACTTCACCCCAACCGGAAGAGATTTCAATATATCACAGTTCCATTAGTAATTTAAGGCCATATTTCCTTCGAGTTTAATGTTCATGCGCCTCATGCTTGCTTCCGAGTCTCGACCTCGCATCCTCTCCGGCATGACCCTCCCGCTGGTAGTTCTCTCATTAGGAGGGTAACAAGAGTCCTCCGCCGCGTGTCTGGTGGCTGCTTGTTACACGTCCATTACCACCGCCGCTCCCATCTGCTCTAGCCAGCACCCCAGTGTGAATAATGCAAGGAGCTCGGCGCGGGTGGTACGAAAGGATGGTGGGCTGTGAGGATATATATATATATATATATATATATATATATATATATATATATATATATCTATATATATATATATATATATATATATATATATATATATATATATAGAGAGAGAGAGAGAGAGAGAGAGAGAGAGAGAGAGAGAGAGAGAGAGAGATATTTAGAGAGAGAGAGAGAGAGAGAGAGAGAGAGAGAGAGAGAGAGAGAGAGAGAGAGAGAGAGATGCGGCCAGAAGAGAGTAAGAAAATGGCGCCACTAGGTATAGGAAAGAAAAGGGAAAGAATAATCTATACTGAGAGAGGAGGCAGTGCGTGTTAACAATGAAACAAAGAGAAGGTCTGGTGCGGGAAACAATGTGCATTTATGTATGAAAGTGCACTAAGGTGGAAAATTAGTGTTTAATTATAAACTGACCACTGATAAATGACATTAAGCTGGTCACTAAATTCTGCAAGGTGGAGATAAGAAAGTGAACATGAGAGGAAGCAAAGATAAAATTAGATTGATGGGTATATAAAGATAATATGAAGGGCAGGGCAGAAGAAGCACATATGAACCTGGAACGTATGAAATGTCTTTGTACCTTCGAAGGCACAGAATTTGCTTGGAGTTCAATGAAAATCAAAATACGAAAGCCACAGTAGATCCAGCAGGTCCACTGGTGTATATACTGTGTATGCAAGGATATATACAAGTGAATGTAAATTTTGTTTCAGTTATTGGTAATTGTTGGTCAGGATATTTGGATGTGCTTGAGTCAGGACAAAAGGAAGTAACGAACAAAGGAAACCAAGGAAAAGAAAGAAAAATCAGGTAAATTACGTACGTATTCATAAATATATGCACCTATCATTTCTGAAGAAGAAAGGAAACCAACGAAACAAAAGAAAATTACGCACTTAGTGATAAATATACACACCTATTATTTCCAATTTTAGCTGGCAGATAGAGCGTGTATAACCTGACGTGCATGTGTTGAACAGGAACCAAATGAAAAAGTAGTGTCTGGTCAGGTCCAGCTAGGAGCCGCGACCTCTGCCGACCAGGACACGCGAATCCAACACACACCCATATCAAACACAACCGCAGCGAGAGGAAGAAGGTCTGAAGCAACGACCCCATAAAATTCATGACACAACAACCAAACCACCACCACAAGACTACCCACACCAGCCACCCCACACACACCCACCCATCCACTCCACCTCGACGCCACTTACCCAGCAGACCCACACTAACAATAACACTCGAGTAGGTATGCAAGAGGCGCTTAGAGGGCGCTCAGAGGGACGAGGGGTATTGAGGGGCTCCTGAAGGGTGAAAGGTAGAGATTCTGAGGGTACGTAAGGTACTGCCGGACACCTTAACGGGGTTGCTGTGCCGTGGATGCTAATGGGGCTTTAAGTGATTCCGAGCAGGCAAGGATGAAGGATGAATGTGACAGGGCAGTGGCGGGCGGGGCACTGTTGGCAGGTGTGAGGACGTGCAAGTGTGTGTGTGTGTGTGTGTGTGTGTGTGTGTGTGTGTCTGTGTGTCTGTGTGTGTGTCTGTGTGCGTGCAGGTGTGAGGTACGATTTGAGAGACAGACAAATATGGACAGGTACATGGAAAAAGATAACCTGCCAGATAGCTCTAATAACAGACTGCCCCACGGAATCGAAGGAAGAAAATGGAATAAACCAGAATGATCATAATATTTTGCTGATAGATCCTTTTGTTATTTCATCAAGGGTGTACTTATATAACGACAACCTGGCCCGTAGAATCGAACCAAGAAAATGATATGTAATAGAATGATCACAATATTTTTCTTATATATGTTTTACTTTATTGTATGAAGTTCATTCTTTTTCACAGCCCTTGACTCATCATTAGCTGCATTCCCTCACACACTGCCTGCCATCCACCCTCCTTTTACCTTCCCTCGCCTCGCCTTCTCCATTTAACCCTCAAAGAGGATCAGGAACCACAAGAGCCTCATTTGCTTAGTTAGTAGGCTCTTCATACTTTCTTGCTGACCGCATTTCACGTGCCTCGCTGTAGTGTCACTCTTCGTCAGCGTCTCCTTCATGCAAAACCGAGGGAGCAGGAGTTTTTGAGTCGTAATGTGTATTTGGTATTTGTTTTGATGCGCCAGTAAAGTGTGTTGTGCTACGGTCGTTAATTATACAGTGGTCCTAATGGTTCCTCTTAAACGTGAAGTGTATGTTATGTATGTTAACGAAGGTAAGATTCTTTTGATGCATGTACGTCTGTAGATAGTAGTTGAGTGTGTCTCGACTGGCGCTGCATACATATGAGTACACTTTCTCTTATTTGCGAGTATATTCACATAATCACTTGTGTTTCTTTGCATCACAGTTCACTTATCTCTTATTTGAGAGTTCGAATTTGTTATTTATATATGCTAGTGTCGTAAAACCTAATTTGACATATATCATCGCTTGAATGATTTATTCTCCTTTTTATTTTGAGTCAAGTAGTTTCAAGAGTATTTGAAGTAAATATTCACTCAGCCTTATAATCATCTTTGTCTTATTTCCTGTTAAGTCTCGTTGTAGGTAAAGGGAGTGTATTCTTAGGACATTTGGAGTATTCAGAGTATTCGTGGACTCTCGCATTAAAGGAGATGAAGAGTAGTTGCAAGAAAAAGATTCAGTTTACCCATAAAAAAGAAAATTTTGCTAAGACCCTTTCCACGTGGTTATAATAAAAGGAGTCGGTAAGAATCCTCTGCTATCCTCTTCCATTCCGTCATGATGGAATGGGTGTAGGAAAAATGAAAAAGTGCAGGGAAAATCACACACAATTGTCATTACTTGTTGTTCACGAGATGGTGTGTGTGTGTGTGTGTGTGTGTGTGTGTGTGTGTGTGTGTGTGTGATGAGGATGCTGGAGCCCCCTCTCCCACTCTTAGGTCGATCTTTCCTCTTGGTGGAACGACAAGGACGACCATATGGAGGCCTGGCATGTAACACTGTATTACATTGGTCTTGCAAGAGGCATTTTCTGGTGCGTGCGTGTGCTTGGGTTGCGTGTGAACGATGGAGAGACACGCAACTACCTCCTTCTCATTCTCCGTGTGTGTGTGTGTGTGTGTGTGTGTGTGTGTGTGTGTGTGTGTGTGTGTGTGTGTGTGTGCGGTGATCTCAGGGTTTATGGTCACTTTACGACCCATTAGTTTGAGGCGAATGATCAATGTGTTATTCAGGTCGTAGACACGTTGTTCTTCCCGACCGGAACTACGGTGTTTGTGTCCCCTGTATCAAGTATCATTATTTAATTTATTTTACTGCTGATATGTAATTTCATTGCAGTTATTCATCAATTTCGGATATTTATGTAATAAACCATTGCTAATAAATGTATGTTAATTTGTCAGCATTATGGAACTGATTAATATTGCCAATTGCCAATTAGGGAATTAGAAAATTTGACTCCAAATCATCTCACGATAACGTCATTGAATTGACAATTGGGAAGTCTAATATATTTAAACAGTACATCAATACTCACAATTTTCGTATTATCCTAAGCAGCAGCACTGTCCTTGTTTTCGATGCCGCTCATCTCAATAACCGTCAAATAGGTTCAATGTCCAAACTAATGTCCACAAAAGTCCAACACACCTAAGTGCTGGGAGATGACGAAAATGCAGGGTTGTTGCTGTGGTAATGAAGTTGGTGATGGATAATAATAAGTAGTGGTCTTCCTCCTTTGTAAAATATTTTATGAGTAATATATTTTTGACGTTCAAATTCTATGACAGCTGAGATAACATAGAGCCCTACACAATATTTTCTATATAATATTTTAAAAAGTTTAATTACTTTTACCTTGAATGTCACCACCACTAGCCACACCCTCGCTCTCCACCACCACCGCCGCCATCACTACTTCTGGCATGTCGACAAAATGGCCAACGCGGCTTGTCTCTCCTACACAGCATTTGCCATTCACTTTCTTTATTTGTGCATTTAACTTTGCCTTTGCGTTCGTTCATGTAGCTTCCTTGTGCCCAGTTTTTTGTGCATTTGTGTCTAACTATCGATTCATACGGGTTATACACACAAACAAACAAACACACACTTAAACACACACACACACACACACACACACACACACACACACACACACACACACACACACACACACACACACACACACACACACCAGTCCACTACCCACAATCCCACCACTATTATTCCTCGCTAGCATTTTCTTTCGTTGCTATTTGGTCTTTGGTCGTCTGAGGATGACCCGGGAGGAAGTTTGGGTGGGCAGACAGAGTGGAGAGGATGGCAGGATAGGAGAGGATAGAGAGATGAAATCCAGATCAGGATCTAACACAGCAACTTGATGGATGAAATGTCTTCCTCGTAAGGGGAGACAGAAATTGTGAGAAAGTTCCCGGACACGGAGCCAAATCGATGTGACTACGTGGGGAGCGTATGAACTTAAGATTTATGAAGGATCAATGTACAGTATTACGAGCTTTTCTATTAAGTATCGGCGACCATTATCCTTCTCTTACTTTATCTATTTTCTCTTATTTGTGTATATTCCTTTTATTTTGTGTGAATTGAAGACTGGTACATTTTCGTATGGTGATCAATTTACATGAAGTGTCTACGAGAAAGAAAATCCAAAATGGTAACAATTTTGGGGCAGTTCGTTCCTCGTCAGTAACATAAATCACAGCCCCAGAGACATTCAGTTACGGATGTCACAATATATATATAAGGGTCAGTGCTAGACATGTAATTGAGAAGAACTTGGTCTCTCTGGCGTATCATTCTCTTCCCCCCTCGATGCACCATTACTCTTTCTTGTTATTTACTCCATTACAGGCCCGGGAGGGAGAGGATAGGGGGACAAGATGGGAGGTGGTAGAGGGAGAGTAGACGGTGTTTTCTCTAGTGACAATATTTCTCGTCTCGAGTCGCCATAAAGACAAAGGATAATTTATGGCCCTAGAGGCAAACTCCAGCTGAAAGGAGGTCTGGTGAGGGCTGATAGCGGTGTAGGGAGGCTCAGTGAGACAAAGAGGGAGGAGTAAGAAAAACATGGAGGAGGGGAGATATAGCTGAGAGCACTTTTAGGCCTAAAGATAAAAGATGTGGGAGACGAGGCAAAAGAAGAAAAGTTTTAACTCCATTTTTTTCATTTTCTTCAAGCACAATTGAAAAAAAATGTCTGATTGGAATTTAAATGGATAAGTGCGAATAAAATATTTTTTGCAACCAATACACAAAAAAAAAAGATTAAACGTCACAATGTATATTTAAGGACAGGAAACATGAGAGAGAGAGAGAGAGAGAGAGAGAGAGAGAGAGAGAGAGAGAGAGAGAGAGAGAGAGAGAGAGAGAGAGAGAGAGAGAGAGAGAGAGGAAGAAAATGGGTCACTGAACATTCTGAAAAGAAAGACAAAATTATTGGTTTCTTTTAATGAACGCCAAGCATCCACAAAGCCTGGAGATGTATTTTACGTTTCCTCTGAGACTGGAGGCACTTCCACTACTCACGCACGGGAGAGGAAGGAAAACGGAGGGAAGAGAAACATATAGAAATCGTGAATAGGAGAGGGGGGAGTGAAAGGAGGATGAGAACTACAGGGAGCTGAAGAGGGGAACAGAGGACCCCATGTTGACTCCAGTTCGGGCAGGCCATGTGCGAGACCCTAGTGCTTCCTGCTCCCATACCGGGCCAGGCTATTAGTCCGGCTAATGATGATGGCGCATTCAGACTCCGCAGCCAGACTCATTAGTGTTATTGATGTGCGACAAGGCTCCTACTCCCCTGTCTGCCCCCTGCCTTCCTCAGCACACTGACTCTCCACAGCTCCTCCCCACAGCTCTTCCCCCACACCTCTCTTCCCCGTTCCTATCCCCAGGGTTCTCGTGCTTCCCTCGCTATTATGCCCTGAGTAGTGACGCTCCTGAAATCGAATCCCAGACGTTAGTGTTAGCAGATTCGTCAGCTGTTGGATCAGTGGTAAGAGAAATTGCAGTATAGGTTCGCTTCTCCAAACTTCCTCTTCCATAAGGTGAATTGTATACATAATATTGTAATTCACTATTTTTATTACATTTGTTTCTTCCTAAGCACGTTCGATCATGGTTCGCCGTCCAGGGAGGAAAAAAAAATAATGGTTCATAATTTTGGGTTTCGAAAGATCATTACTCATCGGTTATTTGTTTTCAGAGAGAGAGAGAGAGAGAGAGAGAGAGAGAGAGAGAGAGAGAGAGAGAGAGAGAGAGAGAGAGAGAGAGAGAGAGAGAGAGAGATGCGTCCTCCTTGGTGCCCTACAAGAAGGTGTGTCTGAGTGTCTGGGTGGTCCTGCTGCGGGTCGATGCACGTAAGAGTTGTTTAAGGGGCAAATCATTAGTTATTTGCTGGGAATAAAAATATATGTATAATAATAAAAACTCAGCGTGGCATAAATGGGAGTCCGCCAGGGTAACCAGTGAGCCCATGTGTTTGTTACCCACGCTGCGTACCCAGGGGAGCAAACTTATATATTTTATTTACATTATCACCTCAGGATACCCTGTCCAATACTAATATGTGGTGTTTCCTTCTTTTTATCTACGTGCTAAAGAAAAAAAAAAAAAAAAAAGGCTGATCCACCACATAATATTGCTGTCTGATATCCTTGAGAGTGTTGCCACTAGGGGCTCGTTGCTAAGCCTCCAGGTCTGCTGGTCTTCGCTACACACTCAAAAAATAACTATAATCAGCGTGGTAGCGAGAAAGATTTACTTTATATTGACCTTTGAGTGCAGGAGGTATTTATCGCCACGTAATATCCTCCTGGCTGCGATAGATGGGGGACGCCTCCACCACTGTGCCTGGCGTGGCTGGCGGCTGCCGCGTCCTCTGAATAATTCGTCGAAGAGTAACAAGCGTTGGGTTTAGGCGGATGCGGTATTAGTATTCATGGCGTGTAGTTCTTCCGGCTTGTATAAGAGGCAGCAATATGGCCGACATGTATAACACAGCGCCCTTAATTTTACCTCGGGTGTCGCCTAACTGTGTGTATGCAGCCAGCCGCCGCCATCACGGTAAACAGAGCGACCCCTCTACTCCAAACCCGGCCAGATGTTCCGCTGCTTCCCGCCCCCGTGTCCTGGGTGAGCAGAGAACCCTTGGCCCTCCTCCCCAGGCCTCCCTTTCCCTGCGGGGCCTCAGCTGAACACACAGAAGGGGGGCAGCTTAAGCGTGGGGTTTGGAATAACGTGGGGCTCCGGGTATTGTTCATTAAGTTCATCCAATTAGCAATGTTGCGACGCCGGCGAGAGCATTCCGGGTCCTCGCAGCAGCTGGGTCCGCGCCTCCTCATGCCGTCCTGATGAAGCTCCGCTGAATTATGATGGTTATGCTGCATGCAAAGACGCAGCGCGCCCGACGAGCAAACATGGCTAGTGGAAGGTGTGTGTGTGTGTGTGTGTGTGTGTGTGTGTGTGTGTGTGTTGTCATATCTCCTTAAGATCAAAATTTCATCTACACACACACACACACACACACACACACACACACACACACACACACTGTATAAATACCATGTATCACTATATACTGAAATGCGTAATACAAGTTTTGCGCACGGTGTGTTTTATCCTGGGCATTTTAGAACGGACATCAAAATCTACTTAGAAACATGAAGAAAAAAACTGTTTTCTCCCTCCACCTAATGTAGTTTTACCCTCTCGTGGGCTAAATTAAATAAATGCGAAACAAAGTTAGAGCAATGAAGAGACGGTGTGTGTGTGTGTGTGTGTGTGTGTGTGTGTGTGTGTGTGTGTGTGTGTGTGTGTGTGTGTTGCCAAAAAAGTGGCATTCCTTCTTTAATTAGCGTTGCGTTGGGTGGTGGGAGGTATGTTAGCTCAACTGCCTCAACTTTTTTCTTTCATTATGGCCACTCGCACACCTCTGCAGATTCTTACGGTGTTTTCTTATATATATTTTCTTCATAATTGCCGTTGAGGTATGTTCTCTTGTGTGTATCTGATCATTAATGAATTCTCTCTATAGTGATACCAGATGAGGGTCTGCGTTTTAATTTCAACCCTTTTCTTCCTGAAAGAGGACGTTTGTGGTAACTTTATTGATATTAATTGTATTATTTCACGAATTGCTTACCGGAATTATATATTTATTTAATTATTACTATTTTCTTAGAAGCTCGTTCTGTATTCCTTAAAGATAAACGCTCCTTTGCTCCCACTTTTTTCCCCCTTCCATATTTATCACTTTGTTTATGTTAGTGTAAAATATCCTTTATCCGGCACCTCCATTCGCCCGGATAAACTCTCCAAGAAGGCCGGCCACCCATCCTCCCTTGGACAGGTTTAGCATGGCAGATTATCACGGGGAATATATGTAGCACGTATCTCACTGCCTACCTGTCAGACGCTTCCCTATAAAGCAACAGTATTAATGGTTTTCCGCTGGCCAGGCAGGGACTCGGGACCAGCCCTCCGTCCTGTCTGTTCAGAAGCCCGCCAGATCTTTAATGCTTTACTCTTTTTGAATCTGCAGCTCACCAAAAGTACTGGTATGTTAGGGACGGAATAACTATACCTTCTGTAGTGAAATAAGCAACTGAATACTTGCATTTCATACGTTACCTATACCAATAATGAGCTCAATTATGGTCTTCATGTTAAGGATTACTTGGGAATTAATGCCGTCAAGCTTTGACCCTTCCTTCTTTTCCTCCTAATTCTAAAGCAAAAGATTTTTAAACCCTGATTTTTATTATGCTGCTTGTTATCTTCGTCTTATCAAAAACAGAATCAAGTCTCGTTATTTTAATGTTTCGGTGCTTTATCAGGTGTCCTTGTATGTGCCAGTCCCAGGTGAAGGAGAGGAAGGGGGCGAGGTAAGAGACACAAAGGTCAAGTGAACAAGAGAAGGACATTAGTAGCCAGAGGAGAGAGGAGAGTGAGTAAGGATGTTCTGATGGAGGGAAGAAAGTGTGGGAGGTTGCAAGGTGAGCTGGAGAGTGAAGGGAACAGGTAAAGAGGATGTGCTTTGGCTCAACTGGGGAATGTGTGCAGTTAAGTGGGGAAGGTAGTCAGGGGAAACAATGATTAGGGAAGTTAAAGAAAGGTGGTATGATAGGGATTTTCGCAACAAGGGAATGCGAGGAAGTAGGTAAGCTTAGCAAGTAATAATAGAAACAACCAAGATTTCTATACAAATTGCTGCGAAATATTTCCAGAGGAGGAAAAATAAACCAAGGAAACATTTTTCAACAAATGCTGTGTATTTCAAAAGAAATCATAAATGACTTCCTGTTTTTTGAATTTGCGGAAATCATTGGATGTTTGAATTGAGCTCAACGAAAGGTTTACTGAATAGTGAAATACAATGTGTTTTGTGCAATATTTATGACAAAGAAAATGTGCAGAAATGATAGCTTTGCAAAGAAAAAAAGCCTAATTTCCTTGAATTCAATACTAGCTTGAGAGAGAGTAAAAGAGAGAGAGAGAGAGAGAGAGAGAGAGA
>CM035179.1:11475603-11485603 GCA_020233015.1 Callinectes sapidus
CTGTACTTGGAGGGCAGCATCAGGGACAGAAGACAGAAGTGAAGGAGGAGGGTGGGACAGAGGCAGGCGGTGGATAAGGAAGCCGAAAGTACAGACAATAAGGGTGGGAGGGAGTAGAGGGGATCGAGATGAAGGGAGGAAGAATCCGAGTAAGGGAATCTTAGGGGGGAAGGGAGCCATATCATGGAGAGAACCCGAAGTGAGGGCCGGGAGAGAGGTAATATATTTGCTCGCACTCATATTCATTGCTATCAGACTGCGGCTGTCATGAGGGGAGGGGGGAGCATGGTGCTGACCGTAAAGGCCTCACCAGACTTAGCTCTCCAGGGCGCATAGAACCATTATGCTAATAACTTCAACTCCCATCGCAACGCGGGAATTTATTGTACGTAATCATGCTATAGTCGGTTCTCATTTGATGGAAAATAGAGGGATTGGGAACTTGCTGGGTAAGTGTGCTACACCATCTCGTGGATGGTGAACGTCTTAATCAAGCTGAAATTTGGTGCCGTGTGAAGCATCATCACTCGGCGCTGTGACGCTACAGATGGCCGAGTGGAGAAAATAAATTCAGAATTATAGAAAATAATTGCAGTAGCACACACGTCAATTACTGTGAGGCGGCGAGGATAGGAACCGATAACTCGCACCGATTGAGACCTTCGTGGAGACAAGAAAGGTGATTCACGCCCTGGGATTACAACTATTAATGCTTGACTTACCGAGATTTACATTACAGGTTCGTGAATCCCTCCAAAAATTGTCAAGAAACTTAGGGAATATAGCAAATAGAGTTGTTCCGAGCCCTTGAAATTTAGTGAAAATCACCCTTATCGACTGGTTGGCTCTTCCCACCCTGCTACCTCATGATCTGCTGGGTGGAGGAAAAAGAAAAAGAAAACGAAAAAAAATATATATTCGACGTCCCTCTGCCCTTGAACTGCTGGGCTCACAAATACTTCCACTGCGGCCTCCGACCTCATCTCTCAAGGGCGTTTTGCAAGTCCACGTGTAATTTTTATGCCTTGTAGCAACAAATAAACTGGCGAACAGGATAGGTAGGCATGGCGGCAGTGCGTGGTTGTAGCCGATTCCCTGTGTTGTTTATATGCTTCGTCAGCTGCGTGGAATAAGAGCGGCGCTAATGTTTAATACTCGGAAATGATTAACAAGTTTTGGCTACGCACGGAAACCTTCTAACTGGCTGACCTTGGACGCCTGCTGAATTTGCATTTATATAATTTATACATGTATATATTTATTTTTTATTTACCACACATGCACTTATCACATAATATATATATATTTTTTCGTCTGGAAATATAGTAATGGCGGTGTCTGTAATCACTGCTATTCATTTAATGTTTACACATGAAATATTTTGAAGCTTAATCATTTGGTTATTATATTTTGTTAGTATTATTTTATCCATGCAGAGAAGACGAAGGTACAGTGGAGTGTATAACCTTTTTTATTACTTTTTTTCATTTTTATACTATGGGCACGATATTTGTCTCCTGAGTCTCATTTAGGAGGCGAAGAGACACCACCAACCAAAGCACCATAAGTGAGATACCACACATACCACTAAACACAACACGTCTTTTACATTTGCATTTTATCCCATATTCCTTTAATTCTTTTCTAACACCACGCACTATGAAAACATTACTGCCCATGCATATAAATTATTACTTTCCCCTGACGCACGACGTGTTGGTTGGAGCTTCACATCAGTGTATTTGCATTAAGCATACTGGGTGAGGGCCGCGAGAGGGTTCCTGCATAAAATTAACAACTGTGGAATGTTGCATCGCGTCGTGTGGAGCTGCGGTATTAAATTTCATGTGAGATATATTATGCCTGGTGATCGATATGAGAGAGAGAGAGAGAGAGAGAGAGAGAGAGAGAGAGAGAGAGAGAGAGAGAGATAATATCAGACATATAATACCCTTTGCGTCTTCTTGCATCCTGCCATGATAGTCACTGATGTGTAGATGGTGATGGTGACGGTTTCCAAGCAGTTCCCAGTGGCAGCAAGCATGGCCCTGCACGGCGACCCCTCCACCTGATCAAAATGCTGCCGGCCGCTATTGGCACCTCGTAACCGCTTTAGTGCCACGATGTAATGGCCGCCGCAGTGGGGGGAGAGGGAGCAGGACCCCCAGGTAGTGCCACCTCCCCTCTTTCCTTACTTTTTTTCTTACTCCTTCTTCTCCTGCTTTTTTTTCCTTCCTTTCTATATCTCTTTTTTTCTCAGATTCTATCGTTCTCCTTGTCTCTTTTTCTGATCTCTGCATGTCTGTCTGGCGGTGCGTGTGTGTGGGGAGGAAATGTCTATCTGTTTGTCTTGCCCCCTTTTCCTTCCTCTCCTTCCACACACACACACACACACACACACACACACACACACACACACACACACACACACACACACACACACACACACAGGCATGCATGAATATTTGTAGCACTACTGCACCAAAAAACCATAAGGTCATCTCGTCTTACTTAAGCCTTTTCACACAAAGCAACGCAATTCTTACTTAACATTATGGTCCAATTTTGTGAAACCTAAAACTGAAGGCTATTCCTTGAAACCCGATTCTCCTTCTTATATTTTCTACATTCATGTATTTGTTTGCAGGACATTTTATTCACCCGTGTCAGCGTGCGTCCCCACCCGTCACACCTGCTGCTTTGGGCGGTGTCTAACTAAAAGAGCAATTCAGCAGGACGTGTTCCCCAGACGCCGGCAGCTCTGCCCCGACACAACAAGATCGCATCATTTCCACTTTTTTTCTCCCCCCTCCCCACCCACCCCCTCTCTCTCTCTCTCTTTCTGTTTTTTTTTTTTTTTTTTTTCTTCTTTTTTTTCTTCTTTCCCGTCTGCGATCCCGTGACCTCCCCGTACCCGCCACCCTGTTCCCCGCAAACTGGTTTTGGTGTTTATATTTAAGGTTTCTTGTTTATTTTAGCGTTAATGATAGAGTGAATAACATTGCGTGGTATTACGTAATTTTACTTTATTTCCTTGTATGTCTAGGAGGAAAAGATGCTTTTTTGTATTGGTTGTTCATATTGATAGTATTCTCTTCACTATTTCTAAGCGGGACCTTAATTAATAAATATAATGGGAAATTCACAGAAAAAAGTTTTACATCGACACACACACACACACACACACACACACACACACACACACACACACACACACACACACACACACACACACACACACACACCGCTACACACGTAAGACGCTAAACCCCCTTCATAAACACCGTCACAGTCACCTCGGCAGCTGGTTGGAGGCGGATAATACCTCCCGCAAGTAAACACAGGGTCGGCCAGGATTTAGTTCCTCGCCTTCCTTAATATATTGCGCCCCAGTTGTGTCAGAAGCCCCTTGAAGCCTGGCCAAGACCCCGCCACTCCATTGTGTTTATATCCCCTGTCTACTTGGTGCGTCTGTGCTGGGGGAGCTGTGTGTGTGTGTGTGTGTGTGTGTGTGTGTGTGTGTGTGTGTGTGTAGGATACGAGTGTACATGTACCTAACATTTCCATGAAGTATATGTGTAGAGGCTACTCAGTATGTTTGTGTATCGAAGTGTAGCATGTGGTTCGCCTTACACTGTGTGGATAAACCAAGAGGCTGCGGTGCGAGTAAATATACAAAGAAAGGGCAAAGTCTTGGCAGGGAAGACTAACGACGAGACATGTGTTAAGTGTGAAGGGAAATAAATTGTTTTGCGACGTCCTGGAGACACTTGCAGGGGAGGGAAAAATGAAGACCAGGGATTTAGAGAAGGTCACTTGAAAGAAGGAAACATGAGTAAGGTTATTTAAGATCATAAAGAGACGGGGAGATAAGGAATGGGATGAGGTCAACGAAGTGGGCGGGTGAGGGTGCGAAGGATCACTAACTAGGGTGCGGCGTGGAGGGCAGGGGCGGCATGGAGCAGAATCACGCTCAGGGATGAAGGATGAGCCACTTAGACGAATCAGTTTTGAGCGAAGTATTAGGGATCATATTTCCTTTAACCATTCCCGAGTCCATTACTTGAGGCTTCCCAGACCGGCATGAAGTGTGTGCATGGTTGTGGCCAAGAGAGAGAGAGAGAGAGAGAGAGAGAGAGAGAGAGAGAGAGAGAGAGAGAGAGAGAGAGAGAGAGAGAGAGAGAACCACACCCTTATACTTTTTGACTCTCTTCTCCGGCGGTCCTAGAAACACGACTCTAAAATAAGCAACCAACCCTCATCCGGTTTACATTTCCCAGGGTCCTTGCCTGTAAACAAAACACTGGATGAATTATTCCCCTGATAATACCTCACAGATTCCAATACCACTGAACAAAACACCCAACAACAAAACACAAAAAAAAGAGGGAGAGGGAAAAAAAAAAAAAAAAAAAAACAGCCTTGGCCATTCTCCGCAAAACGAGTAGAGGATTCAATTCCGTGGTATAACTGTTATGGAGAATTTGAATGGCATGGCTGGGATCTATTGCCTCTATTACCTGGATTTAAAAACTTGGGATCGAATTTCTCAGTGATACGGCCTTTCCCATGTGTCATATTCAATAAATTATGGATAAACCTTGTATTGTGCGAGGGTGCAGTGAGGATTCCAGCCCTATTACTTGCATGGCCGCCCAGGTGAGTTAAACGCGGCTCTTTTGTTATTGGACGAGGTGTAGGAGGTCCTTTTTTATGCATACGTGAAAAGAGGAAATAATAATATCATATTCACCTACCAAATTTAACTCCCTGCTGATGATCCAATGTATTTAGATGTGTGTGTATGTGTGTGTGTGTGTGTGTGTGTGTGTGTGTGTGTGTGTGTGTGTGTGTGTGTGAGTGTGTGTGTGTGAGTGTGTGTGTACGTGTGTTTTTCTTCATCACCACTCCTATTTATGCCACATCTCTCTTCTTTGTGGGTTATTTGGGTGCGATTTTGAGTGTGATTATGTGGTGTTTCTCCTGACGGGGTTGGGTAATGCACACACACACACACACACACACACACGCACGCACACACACACACACACACACACACACACACACACACGCACACACACACACAGCAGCTGGCGGTATAGTGTGTCCCGTGTGCAGCAATATTTCACGCCTCGCTCTGTTAAATGCTCGGGAACAGACGGACGGGAGGCATTTCACTCAGCAGGACTCTGTTCACTGTCTTGTATGTCTTGTACGTCCCGGCCATCTTGTGCACGTGAACATACGCCAATATACTCCATCACTCCCTGTTTGTTGAATATTCTGCTTGCTCCCCCCTGCCAACTCCCTGACACACGCACACACACATACTCTCTCTCTCTCTCTCTCTCTCTCTCTCTCTCTCTCTCTCTCTCTCTCTCTCTCTCTCTCTCTCTCTCTCTCTCTCTCTCTCTCTCTCTCTCTCTCTCTCTCTCTCTCTCTCTCTCTCTCTCTCTCTCTCTCTGGTTGTTTGTCAGCGTGCCTGCATGTTTCTGTCTCTATATTTATCTATTTTTTTTATCTCCATCTCTTTCTATCAATATACCTGTCTGCCTTTCAATTGTGGCGCATATTTTGTCAGTTGAATGATAAAAAACGAGAGAGAGAGAGAGAGAGAGAGAGAGAGAGAGAGAGAGAGAGAGAGAGAGAGAGAGAGAGAGAGAGAGAGAGAGAGAGAGAGAGAGAGAGAGAGAGAGAGTGGAGAGAGAGAGAGAGAGAGAGAGAGAGAGAGAGAGAGAGAGAGAGAGAGAGAGAAATGGAAGTTTGAGTGACCAGATGGGCTTAATTAACTCTCTTGGTTTTCATTGGACACACCCGCTCTCTGGGACACACTGAGCCTGCGCAGAACACAAAATTTATAGGCCCTTCCATTCAAGGAAGAGCGAGGCGAACAAGGACTGAAATTTAACTCGTGCATGAAAAAGGCTTGCTGTAGTATGAGAGAAAAAAAAAAGAAAAAAATCAGACGAAAGTAAAAATAAAAACTATGACATCTATGAAACGGAAGTTATAACGATGCATCAAAGAAAGGCTTAAAACTCACAGCTTGCCTTCGTTTTCTCTCCTTCATCCTTTTCTCTGTCCTGCTTGCTTGGGTGTCACAGTGTTGGTCTTTGGTAGGGTGTCCTCGCACGGTTAAAGGGACAAGGAGACGAAAACGAGCGATGTGGTAAAGCGTAACGAAGTGCATGCCTCTTCACTTTGCATCTCCGGTTAGTTCATCTGCGGGAAAAGACGGAGAGATTCATTATAGTCGGTGTGGCTTAACCTTCAGAGCTGCAGAGGTGGCTGAAGGTGAGTGCATCCGTACATCCCTGCCTAAATGTCTGTAACTGATGTGTTCATATCCCCTGAAGGTGTTTTGCAGAGAGAGAGAGAGAGAGAGAGAGAGAGAGAGAGAGAGAGAGAGAGAGAGAGAGAGGAGAGGAGAGGGAAGGGGGATGAATGAAATATATTGTCTTTAAAGTAGGGAGACTATTCCCATTAAATAAATCTTTGCCAGTTTTATAACTTTAAGAAACTCCATAAATCAATTTGTTTGGAATATATACTTTTTTGTCTACAGTTATGCGATTTTTTTTCCTTCTTACCTTTTGCTGTTTACATATGTATTTTTTGTTTTTTTCATTCGTCGTCATTCATTGGTTTTCTTTAAATATTTTCTAATTCTTTCTGATAAATCCAAACTGATATCATGGCCTTGATTTACCTACACCTCTTTTTCCCCCCTTTTTGTGTGTTTTTCATTATGACCGTTCACTTTTTCCCATTTCTCAAAGTACATCTCATACATTTACCGTCACATATTTACGGCCCTCTTTCACCTTTTATTACCTCATATCTCCTCACTTCCATCCTTACCCTCCTCGTCTTATTTTCTTTCTCTGCTCTATCGCATTAAACAGTTCCATTGTCCTTCACACACACACACACACACACACACACACACACACACACACACACACACACACGCACACACACACACACACACACACACACACTAATATCAGAATAATGGGAGACATTCCACGTTTCATTATATAACAGCCGTTTAAGACTCCGTAAAAAGGTCTCACACTACCTCATCTTCACTCTTATCCCTCATGCGATTGTATAATTATCACATCAGCGGCTGCCAGACGATGTTGGGGTCTCGTTTTCTTCCCTTCCCCTCCACCTTCCTCTCCTCCCTCGCACCGCCTCCTCACTTTGAAGGTCACGGAAATCAAACCCTATCAGTCATGAAGGTAACATATATGCCTCGGCTTGTCCTGCTGCCTCTTTTGTCGCGTGTCTGGTATCGCTCTCGCCCCTTTGCTCACATGCCTCATAATGATTAAGTTAATTTTCATGGGAGTTTTATTAGGGTAAAAAAAATGATAAGGGTTTGATTTACATAACTTAGTCTCTCCTCTTTCCGGTTTCCCGCTCCTGAGAGGCGACCTGCAGGATGTAGAGACCCTGTTAGAAGGAAAAGTGAAGTGCGTGCGTGTTCTCTCTCCTGCCGCATCTTAACCGTGCTCTTCCTTCCTTTTTTTACTGAGATTTCTTCACAAATAAGTATGTAAAGAGGTTGTTTACTTTAGGAATACTGGTGCTCATGTATTATTCATAACTTAAAGATAGCATCTTTACCATTACCATTAGCGTCTTAACACATTTCTTCACAAACATTATTTCCTACCTAGGTTTCGTACTTCTTAAGCTTAATCGTTCTCTCGCTTGCTTGCTTCCTCTTTCCTCTCCTCTCCCTCCTCACCATTTTCCTTCCTTCGCCCGCCATAAAGAAATCATTACGGTAATTCCTCGTGGGTAATCAAGGAGAGTGTTGTCGACCACTCTCTCCCCTCGTTAGCACCCGTCTGATCCTCGCCGCGCCTCAGCCACCCATTGCCTCTCCCACTCTGCATTATTTTTCCTTGCCAAGTTGTTCCCAGCGATGGTGAGCGAGCGATACAGTAGTGCCCTTGTGTTGTGAAGGTGCTTGGGGGGCTGCTGTGCTGGGGTTGGCGGGGTGCGGGTGTGTGTATAGTATGAGGTGGTCTGGGTTTATGAAGGCTTACTGTTGGGTTTGTGAGGCTTACGGTGTGTGTGTGTGTGTGTGTGTGTGTGTGTGTGTGTGTGTGTGTGTGTGTGTGTGTGTGTGTGTGTGTGTGTGTGTGTGTGTGTGTGTGTGTGTGTGTGTGTGTGTGTGTGCGCTACTGTATATTGTATAATGGGATGTCCGATGATTTATTTCTTTGTAAAATGTCTAGTGTGAAAAAAGAACGAGAAAAATAAAAAGAAAAGAAAAGACGTGGAAGTGTTCTGATGCCTTGAAGATGGTTGTGGTGGACGCCATCACGTGGGGTCTAGCAGTGGCTGTTAATACAATCCTCCAAAGTCCACTAAGGAGGTGGACACTAAGACGACATGGCCTTCCCGGGGACATTGGACGCCTACCCTCCCCTCCCCTGCCTGCCTCGTTCCGCTAAGCTCACGCTGGACTGGTGCACCAACGAACCGCCTGAGACTTCCACTTGGATTGCTACACTCGCCCGTTCCTTGTGAATAACTGTGCCGCCGCGCCATTTTGAAACCTAATACTGCGGGATTGGTTTCTGTCGTTTTTGTCGTTCCTTGTTTCCTCTTCACCTCACTTTTCCCTTTCCAAATAGGCCTAATTCTGAGTGTAGGCCTACTGAGAGTACACGAATGTTTCCCTTCTTTTCCCCTTCCTGCTGCATCGTTCCTGTTACCTGACACCCACCAGTCGGGTCACGACCCCGTCGGGCACAAACCTCCCCTTTTGTGTAACCACGAAAACTGCTGACGTCGCTGCCTCTCTGTGCTTCTCTTCCCGGCTGTAACTCACGATTCAGGACCGGCTGTGGCGGATGCCGCGACGCAGGATGTTCACTTAACAAAATTATGCTCGCTCGAAATGCACAAGAAGACCAACAAATGGTTAAATGTACGACTGTAAGTGTTGTGGAGGAAGGTTCAAGGTCTTGGTGAAACATTGAACGTTAGCAGAGGCTGAAGGGCGACAAAGATCCCCCGACGGACTCAATGTATCGAGGCTTAGGTGGACCAATTTAGCAGCGGGAGAGGCTTGGGACCTGTCAGCGGTGGCGTTGGATCTGTAAACACCCGGTGTGACCTCAGAGCACTGGCTTCCCTTTGGATGGCGAAAAGATGAAAGAGCACAACCCGGCGGTTACATTTAGGCCACAGCGGAACAAAGGTATCGCTTGACGTTCTCTCCCTAAATAGACGCGCCTGTTTGTATAGACTCATTGAGTTAAGGAATAATGAACATGTATATAAAGGTTGTTGAAATATTACGTTAAAATTGTTTTCGAAAAGGTTTTACATGATGTTTAATGTTTTTAGATGTGTTTATAGATTTCTCAAATGTACAAACTACATTTAGTTTAAAACACTTAAGAAAAAATAAAGTGAAATATGAGTTTAAACAAAGAGTATATTATATTAGAGAAAATAGTGTTTTGTCTGAACAAGAGAGGGTGGGAAAAAAAGTCAATAAAAAGAGGACAGGTATATATTGCTTCTTTTTTGTGGGAAAATGGATCAGTAGCAAACCACAATAGCAATAGGAAGCAAAGTCACTTCTGTCAGTACCACCACACTAACAGAAAATGTATAGAAAAATGGCGAACACAGAGCAAACAATACAGCAACACAGGGAAACAATAAAACAACGCTGATAATTAGACTGTGGGCACGGTTCACAATATGTTGTATATTAGATTTATAAAACCGAAGGGTAATAAGCACTTTGTAAACCCATGTCTGATTCCTGCTCCCTGTGGCGACAAGGTGGCCATTACGGGGATGATTTGGTCTTCGCCTGCAGCTAAAGTCGCGATAAAAGGCACGCAATCAGTCGGTCTGACGCCTTAGAGAGGATGCCAATAACCACCATCACAGCAAGGGACGCCAAACTTCAACAGTGTGGAATTATGCCCTTAAGATATAATGCTTTTGTGAATGTGTG
>CM035179.1:11490603-11493605 GCA_020233015.1 Callinectes sapidus
CCACTATTCTGATCCGCTGCTGGGAAGGAAGTAGGAAAGAAACGGGCACGAGTTGCGAGAAAAGGAAGTTATCGACGGAGTGCACGTCATATAGGAAAAACTCTTCCAATGTATCCGTCTGAAATCCATGAATTAAATCCCCTGACACACACACACACACACACACACACACACACACACACACACACACACACACACACTCACACACACACACACACACACACACACACACACACACATTTCACACACACTGCACCAACTCTCCACCCAAACATTATGATTTATTTTTACAAAGTTGGGGAGTTTTATCCCAACAATTTACCAGCCACCAAGTGACGTCAGGAGGCGAGGCAGCTGAGGCGAGAAGAAAAACGCCAGGAATCCCTACCATGGACGCTAATCGCCCACATGGGGGGAGGGAGGGTGAAGGTTGCGTCTCATCCATTCCGTAAATTCACACGAAAGCTTGTGGCTTCTGTGAGCGGTGCATGCTACTTTTTTATGCTGCTCTCTCTCTCTCTCTCTCTCTCTCTCTCTCTCTCTCTCTCTCTCTCTCTCTCTCTCATGCACGTAATTGTTTTTTTTTATTGTAAAATGAATTTTTTTGTGACCAACTCTGAAAGATGAGGGAGAAAGTGAGAAAAAAGAAATGTAATGGTGGCGGAAACAACAGAAAGCCGTCACGGCAAAAGGTTCCGATCCCACATGGTGTGTGTGCGGTTGATCGTGACGTGATTATCGAGGACGTGCTCGCTCTCTCAGGTTCCCGCCCACTGCTTCTGGGCTTTGAAACCATCGCTAGATTGATCGATTGATTTTCTTGGAACTGCTGTGAACACATCGCACCTTTTAGACAGAAGACATTTTAGTTTATTTCCTATTATTATTGAAAAAAAAAAAATCAATCTCGTGAAGTTTTTAAAGTGCTATATCAAAATTCATCTGTTTTGAATTTGTGATGGTGAAGTTTATCCCAAACGTCTAGATCTATTTATGACAGTTTTGAGGGTTTTTATCAGATTGCTGTCCAATATAACTCAGATATCAAGTTTGAAATAGTTTTACAGTATGTGGACTTTGGAGTGAAATAATGTGGCGACTCACCACTTGATGACTGTTTGCAAGTGGTGACTCTGTCTGGTGCTGCAGACAAGACGGCCAATGGCGCCTGCGGCAGCCACAGACTGCAGCATTAATGTGACTCTTCTCTGAGTGCCATGATCTTCACACACGCACGCACGCACACGCACTTTACCATGGTAGCCTATCATTCACTGCTATCCTCTTCGCATTGCCGATAGTGAAAGTTTCTTTAACAAAAGTTTGGAAATTTCTTTCAGACATGCTACATTATATCAAATCATAGCGAAGTCACTACTTTTTACTACTGTATGATTTTTTTTCACAAGTTTATTGGGTATTCCTCGTATATTTTATTTGGGTCATATGCACTTGAAAAATGATGAATTATTTTAATTTTTCATGAAAAGACACGAGGGTTGTCTGTGCTTGTTGCCAAACTTTCCTCATGACTGTATTTTTTGCGAGGTGTTATCTTTTGGGAAAATATATATGTATATATATATATATATATATATATATATATATATATATATATATATATATATATATATATATATATATATATATATATATATATATATATATATATATATATATATCCCGTCCGTTCCCCGAAAAACATAAGGTAAATGCCTTTACTTCCCCAGAGATTAATGGTCGTCTTGTGCTTCTTCACTCCGGCATTTGATCAGGTGATAAATTAGGTGCATGTTGGTGACTGGGAAAGGTTTTCCGAGGCTGGGCGTGGAGAGCCCCAGGGAAGAGTAAAGCTTGACCCTCTGGTCCCCCTTGGCACCCCTTTGGCTGTGGCAGCAGCTGGGGCCATCTGTTTCCCTCGTCCGCTCATAACGTCAATTTCTGGCCGAACTGGAAAATATCAGGCAACGGGGGTTACGTTATGTTTGTTTATATCTTTATAGAAGCGAGGCTTTGTGATAGAGGGAATCTGCAGGCGTGAGGGCGGTAGTGTCGGGCGACGAGGCCATGTTGGCTGGTAGGGGACATGTTATTTCTCACTACAATAAAATACTGGTGGTCATGTTACGCTCACAATTTGCATCTGGCATTTGTAAGGTTGGCATTATGTGGCCCTTTTTCCCTGGTAATATTTGAAGACAGTTGCAGCGTTGTGTTGGAGTAAGTTGTTTTGAGGATGTAATGATAATACTAGATGTGGTAAAAAGACAAGGCAGTGGTATTTGGGTCGCCATATACCAAAATATACGAGTGCATGGCTGTACTCGTAGTCATGACAAGGGAACAATCCGGAAGAAGAGAGGCATGTTGGTGCAGGTGACGGTGGTATGTCCAGCCATGACGAAACAAATATCAGTAACTACCGCAGCGATGGTGATGGTGATGGTGGCGGCGGCGGCAATACAGGAGTTGGTATAGTGGTGGCTGTAGAGAAAGTAATAACAGCACAAATGGTGATGGTGGCAGCGATGGCGGTGATAGAGAAAGGAGAGAGACGATACAGACACAAGCGGCCGTCAGTGGTAGGGGGTATGGTAGGGATCTCTCGACATCTCCCTTGATTAAAGAGAAAGAAACCCCCGCAGTTAAAACACGGCTCGGTTGATTCTACAAATATTTCCACCTCGCCTCCCCATCCTGCCATACAGCTGTTGTTTGTTTACCCTCAGGTCGATGATGGAACGGGATTTATGGATCTGTTAAAAAAGGGAGACTAAAAAAACGTGATGTAAGTGCTGATAGCTTTTCCATTGGGGATTCTAGAGCCAATTTTTCGGTATGGTTGAATTTTTGGTCACGTGATGGACTGGCCGGGGGGGGTATTGGCCAATAAAATAAAGGAAGGGATGGAGGTGTACGCACCGCAATATTTGACTGTGTGTGTGTGTGTGTGTGTGTGTGTGTGTGTGTGTGTGTGTGTGTGTGTGTGTGTGTGTGGTGTG
>CM035179.1:11536374-11555150 GCA_020233015.1 Callinectes sapidus
CTCTCTCATCTCTCTCTCTCTCTCTCTCTCTCTCTCTCTCTCTCTCTCTCTCTCTCTCTCTCTCTCTCTCTCTCTCTCTCTCTCTCTCTCTCTCTCTCTTACTGACAGACAGACAGACAGACATACAGACAGGCATACAGAGACAGGCACACAGAGACAGGCACACACACACACACACACACACACACACACACACACACACACACACACAGATTACACAATTGGTGAGTTTTATGGCGTCGTAAAGTTTTGATGGTCGCTGTGTATCACCTGGTGTTGTACCTTCTCAATTAATTAACCTCACCTTGACATCACGTGGAATCAAGACCTACTTACTCCGCTAGCCAGTTTTGTGGTTGCATGTGTAATATATGTTATTGTTCCAAGTTGTTATTACTTTAATTTACTCCCAAGTTCATCTCCTGTCATGAAATGTTGAATTATTGCGGGGTTGAAATTGTTTCACGTTTTTTTTTCCCCTGGCCTTTATTGAGCCGCTGGGACTCGTGGTGCAATGGCTCGTTGTATAACCTGCCTCCCCCCCGGCTTTCCCCCAACAGGTTCGACTCTTGCTCGCCAGCCAGGAGAAGCCGAGCCCCGACGCGCTGCTCTTCTTAAAGGTGAGAGGAAGATCATCGTTCGGTCTGGCTGCATCGGCTCCAGACCGTCCGAGAGGCTGCTGCCAGACCTTGCTCGGCCTCTTGGCGTCCCTGTCACGGGCAGATCTGGGCTTATGTGGTTTTAAACCTTAAGAGATTACTTGCTTTCCGCGTGTGTTATGGACCTTGGCTCTCCCCTCCCCTCACGTACCTGTAATTACTAAAATCTGCCGTTTCATGAAATGTAAAGTTGAATTGTAGACATTTTTTTTCTATTTCGTGGAAAAAATGAAGATGTTATACTAAATGATGTTGCGCATGTTGCTCGTGAGATGTGTTGGGTGAGATAGTGACGAGCAGAATGGTATGTACACTGAAACGCGATGATGGAGTATTCTGCATTCTCTATACTTGCACAACCAATTTTCCCCTCCCAAGAAACGCTTCAGAGCCTTAAATTAACTTCCAGTCGATTTTGGAAGATTCCCCTGGACGAAAATTTAGGCGATAAGGAATTTAATCAGCGTATATTGTGAGGCGATTGCCAGGTCCGCCCGTTTCCCGGTTGTGTTTCAGGGAAGCTCATCTTATAAACACAATTTTCCAGCTCGAGCTCCCTGCTCGGCTGACGGTAAGTTAACACGGGATCACTGACGCTACCCGACCCTTCCATAGAGCTCATGTTAATACGGGCCCCGCCAAGGACCCATTAGATCAACGTAAGAGTGTGGTGCGGGCGACGCGACGCTGGCTAGACCAAGGGAGGTAGGATGGTCTTTTCTCTGGCTATGATCCAGAAGGCGGTAACGTGGTGTAGATACATCCCAGACCATCTAGTCAAATTCAGACGGCGTGTACTTTATACGGTCATTTAAATACAACCTATATATAAATCATATTGTTGCAGCCAAGACGCATAATGTTAATCAATAGAAAGGAAATTCCCTGCAGTGCATGAATCCCTTTGCGTTTCTCGCCTGTCCTCGCTCCTGCCACTTCTTCTGCACATCCATTTCGGTGGTGGGTCTCGTCCTGGTGATAATGTGGGTTTGATGGACGTTGAGTGTAAATATTTGAGGCAAAATGATCATAATCGTTAACAATAGCAGGTACTTCTTTTTTTTCAAATATAAATGTGTATCCATTTTTACTCCTGGCGACTGCTGTGGTTAGATAAGCTTTAAAATAGTTTAGACGAGCTCATTTTAACATGTCTCTCGTAAACAACAACTATAGTGTTAATTGATCGGTTTGATTTTATCCCTAGAGGAACAAATCATATCAATCAGACTTTTCATTCACTCATAAATTTAATCAGTGACAGTGATCTCCACTATCTCTTGAGGTGACGAGCTGATAATTCACCAGCTTATCCCATATGTCATGAACAAGTAAAGGCCATAGTAGCAAGGTTAGTCATTAAGAAATAAAACGTATACTTAATTGCCTTCTGGTAGCGTGGAGGTAAAAGGCTGTCGTAATAAGAACTAATTGACATGCGTGCTGTGGAGGGGTAAAAGAGCTGCAGCAACGAGGGTTGTGGGTCCGAGGGGTGTTTAGGGTCAGCGGCGCGAGGAACCCCAGTAGCGAGCCTCAAATGTGCCACTTGGGGCAACACAAATACGCCCGTTTGGAGGGGGCCCCGCTTGTTTGGCGCAACACACGCTTTACTTTGTATTTTTCTTGGTGCTCCGAGCGGTAACTTATTTGTTTTTTCCCCCCTCACTGTTCATGCCACGACAGACAGAAAACACGCCGCGTCGTCGACGTATTTGAGCAAAACAAAGTATAGTGGAATCTGTTCTGTGTTTTCTTCCTTGCGAACGCCTCGAACATCTCTCCAGGTGGGGGATTCACCTAGGTGTTTTTATTTATTTATTTAGGATCACGGTTCGTAATGTAGAACATTTCCTGAATAGTTCTGCGCAAGTAAATTCAATGTTTGCGTGCACACTTCGATATACATAGCTCCTGAATAAATCGAAACACACACACACACACACACACACACACACACACACACACACACAGAGAGGCACGCGCGCTCACGCACGCATGGACTATTACATGCTAAATAGCGGTCACTGGTCAGCCCGAGCATACCTAAGAGGATCATTAGCTCCTGGGAGAGTAAATAAAAACACAAAGACACCGCGCATGCTGAGGAAGTGCTCACTCGCCCCCCCAACAGATGGTGTGTGCACAGACTTACCTACAGAACGAAAGGAGGAAGGGAAGGTGTTGTGTCTCTTTCTGGAGTCGAAGCAAGACTAAAACTACACACGACGATCGTAAAGGATATGATTCGCCGCGTGGAGAGGAAGGCATGAAAGGGTAGGGAGGAAAGGGAAAAAAAAGGTTCTATGGGTAAGAAAAAAAAGATTCACTGGTCAAGAGCTGCTTGTGTCTCCCGGCGGAGGCCTCGCGGGATTATCCGCGAGTCGCTGCTCACATAAAAAAATACCTGTTGTCCCTCTTCTTGGGAAAGCGATTTGTAACGCTGGTCTGACCCGAGCCATTTGGCCAATATTATTGTTCTTTGCTAAAAATCGGCTTTATGGCTCCTCGCGTTCTCCACTACAGGTTCTGCGAAGATTTTACAACCAGCGCGCTACAATGTCGAGGTGACGAAATCAGCGAACTATCCACCATTTTAGCTATAGGCGTCCTTATGGCATGTGAGTGGTAGGGCGACGGCCCACGGTGGGGATGGCAGGGTGTTGGAACAGGATAATGCAGTTTCGCCTTCGCTCGTGGTTTAGCTTCACTCGTGATTTACGACGGTGAAATCATAAAGGAGTTTCGGGATACACGCAATCCTTGTCTCTAGAAGTGTGTGTGTGTGTGTGTGTGTGCGTGTGCGTGTGCGTGTGCGTGCGTGTGCGTGCGTGCGTGCGTGCGTGCGTGCGTGTGTGCGTGTGTGTTTTCGCATGTTCGCCCGCGTACACACGCATCTATTTGAATAGAAGGTATCCTGTATTCATTGTATTGCAGTATGCCATACAAAAAATAACTAAAATTTCTTCGACAAAGCTCATAAACATCTGTTATCCTAATCATCACGCCCCTGAGTGTCTATAGCCTGTGATAAATGCCTTGACGTAGAACGCAATGCATTTCCTAAGAGAATAATGATAACCTATTTCATTATACTCAAACTTCTAAAATCCATGATTTTGTTTGATCTGGTACACAATTCGTGTTGTGGGTGACTCTTCATCATCCAAAGCTTACTCATGGTGGTTGTTGCTTTTATGATGATTCTCTGGAAAACAAACAAAAGGGAAGAAGATTTGCACATGTTGATATGATATCGTTTCTTTCATTTTATTTCTCTTTGAAACACCAAAGTATATCTAGCCGTCTGCACCAAGAGGCTGCTTAACGCGATGCCTTTAGGTGAGGCTCGCAAACTCACCTACACCAGAAGGGATATTTGCATTGCCAATGTAATCTGCCATGGCACCGAAAAAAAGCCCGAATGTTTATTCATTTGGAACATGCAAATTGCAGGATGTAAAAAAAAAAATCTGCTTCAATTAAGAACTTTGGACACAACACTATTTTATTTTATTTATTTTTTTCTCAATATGACGTGGTCCTCCCCCTTCTCTCCACCCCACACACGCCATCCTCCTCGCCGTGGCCTGTTATGAGTGCCTGTGTGGCAGCCACGGGAAGAGTGTATAATGGCGTAAGCGCAAAGCATCACAGATGGTTTCATATCAGTGTCGCTTCATTTATGAAGTAATAGTGTATATATATGTATGCTTAATGTGCACCTGAAACTTTTGCACAAGCACCGGCGTCCGCGTGCGTGCACGTACACACACACACACACACACACACACACACACACACACACACACACACACACACACACACACACACACACACACACACACACACACCACTTTTCCCAATCCCGACTCACATATGCAAATAAACACGTTCGTGTCCCGCCCTGGACTTCCTTTTACATTGCGTAGACTTGCGCCAAATGAACATTAAAACAAAAGGCTGCGGTGTTTCGACGCGCACACGTTGCTCCAAATTCCAAGTATTGACCTTTTGAAGCACCGCCCTCCGAGCCCCTCTGAGCCGGGATGGTGTCGGCCTCGAAGCTTCGATGTTTGCCCGCGGCCGTAATGGAACCTGATGAAGCCAATAACCGTATCCAGTCTTAATAGAACCCCGATAATGCCATCCATTCGCTCCCGTAGGCCGTTCCCTGTGTAATGGCAGTGAGTTTGCAAAAATGCGACGCGTCCCGAGGCGCCATCATGCCTAGGCGATGCGGGGAAAATAGAAAAGAGCGGCGGTTAGGAGAGTAATTAGTTGGTGTTACGATATTAAATGGACATCAGGGCGTCGGCGGCTGTGAGGTGATCAGGCGGAGCTCCCGACTGTCTCCTTTCTGTTATCTGCTCTGATCCTCCCCCTCCTCTACGTCTCCCCCCCTCCCCTCTTCTCCGTCTCCCCCCTCCCTCATGCCAAAGTTGAGGCTCCCTTATGAACTCTAATGCCTCACCAACACTGTCCGTCCACGCCGAGTAATCAAGACCTCATCGCTGTTTTATTTTCAAAGTCGTCGTAGATAGGTTGTTCCCGAACTTTACGTAGGAGATAAGGGAATTTTTGAACGAAAACAAGTGTGTGCAAGCGCTTCATTGCACACTCAGCCTTGCTATTGGTACCTCGCTGGCCGGCTGTTGCTAAGTGCTTGAGCCATACAGCCTGCGTCTGCTCCTATCCCTCCCACCACCCCCTCACTTACGTTTATTTCTCTCTCTCTCTCTCTCTCTCTCTCTCTCTCTCTCTCTCTCTCTCTCTCTCTCTCTCTCTCTCTCTCTCTCTCTCTCTCTCTCTCTCGTGTGCGTGCGTGCGTTGTCGTCCGTGCATATCCTCACTTATATGAAAAAAAAAGTTAGTGAACACAAGGGAGTATTCGTCGACAAGCTCCGGATTCTGCGCCAGATAATTATTTTGTGCAAGTAATTATTCTTCAGGAACTAGTTGCTTTTATCACATGAAAAAAAAGGAAGTCAGCCATCCACCACTCTATTTCTTTCCATCAATGGAGTCTGCCTTGCGCACTTTTGCATTCCGTCTATCCCTCATTCACCTCTTGCACTCTCCCCTGAATCCTTTCCGCGGCTCTTCTTCCATTTGTTCTTCCACAGTAGTATGTATACTACATCTCCATTCTTCCTATGGCTTTTTCACCACCCCTACTCATTCTTTTTAGTCAGTCTATTTGTGTCTGTTCTTAATGCCTCTTTTTTTTAGTACCCTTTTTCTACGCCTATTTTTTGTTTTGTTTTTCCCAAGTTCCCTTCTTCCCTATTTCCCTTCTCTTACTGTTAATCTTCTCTAAATTATTTTCTACATCCCTGGATCTGCCTCCCTTTCTCTTAATATGTCACCCCTTTAGTTGGATCCTTTCCCCTCAACTGGTCCCTCTACTCTGTTTTTCTTTTCCCTCGGTCCCACTCCTCTCTCTCCTGCTCTCTCATCGCTCACTAGGGAACCTCTCCCTCGCTCCAGCGTGTCCCCCTATCCCCCCACCGCCCACCCCATTCCACCCGCTCTAACCCTGAGGCCCTCCGCTCCCCACCGCTCCCGGGTCGTTAAATGTGCAATAACAGAGCGAGCGAGGCCGGCGAGCTATCGAGAAGTAATGGAGTCCTGCATTGGCAAACACTACGATGCACTTGGAGCAGTTCCGTACATATGCAGTATCGTGTATGCAGTGTGTTTTTCTTCGTTCTTCATATGTGGGGATGTTAATGTCCCTTTTTTCTTATTTTTTCCTTCACTGTTTGATGCTGCATACATATCTGAACCAAGGATTGCCCAGTGTATGTTTTCACACTGTATACATTAATAGTTAGCATATAGTCAGATGCAAGCATTTCGATGGTGAAAGTAAAGTGGAGCTCTATTTCTACAAGGAAAGGACTTTGCCTCCTAATTTTTTGGTTTTGTGTATTGGAAGTGTCCAGCTAAAACAGTCTCTTCCATGAGAAATAAAGAGCGGAACAATAAAACCTAGTATGTACGAGTATGTCGCTCATTTAAATCCGAATGCGAAAAAAAATGTCGAGCCTCGCATTTCCTTTTTCCGCTCATAATTTTTCACATTTGAATTCGTATATTTCGAGGAATATTTACCCTCGCGGGCAGCGTGGAGCCTCTAGCGCCGCCCCGTGGAGCAATGGGCCAGAAACAGTGTGGCAAAAGCTGTTAATACGCAGGAGGCCGTCGAAATATATCCCTGCAACGTGAACACAAAGCACATTTCTACTCCAAACAGAAATAATTATGGCTCCAGTTTTATGGATGTTTCCGACGTAATTTATGCGGAGGTTGGGACATAATGATTATTGTTCGTACACGCACATTTCGTATCATTGGATGTCCAGCTCAGAATCCTCTTTTTCCTTCCTCCCAGCCTGGCACCCAAGCCCTCCCCATCCATACACACCCGTCCATTGCTGTGTTTAACTCTTTCTTCATTTCCCTCATGTTTGCCTGATTTCATTATTCTGTCACTTTATTATTGTTTATCAGCATCTTGGTACATACTTTTTTTGTCTTTGTGTGCTATACTTTAACCATTTTGCATATGCTGGTGAATTTGTGTGGTATTTATATCGCTACCCCATTATATTTGGCGTTTGACTGCATTGCATATTCCTGGCACTAGTATACATTTTTTGTTTGCTTCTGTCTTTTTCCCATGGTGACTACGTATCTTTTTTTCTTCTATGTGTGTCCATGTCTTCACTCACAACACCGCCATCATGCCCACCCGACCAGTCACCTCCACCGCCGCCACCACCACCCAAAATAACCCCTGCAGCCTTCATCACAAGCACAGCTGCCACCTTCTCTCTTTTGCCTCCATCCCGCCACCTGTGGAGAGATGTTTTTGTTAAGGGGGTAGCGCCGCCCTTCCCGCCTCCCGTGGCCTTGGCAGTAGACTTTGTAATCCGGCAGCTTTCCGCCCCAGACGCTATTGGGTAACGAGCAGTGGATACCAGTTAAGGCGAATTAATCTCAAGCAGACTCGCTAATCGCCCGGCATTACAGAGGAGCTAATCAGGATTAGGAGGGAGGAAGACGTCTCAGGCGGTAGGTTTAGGGGGTTGGGTGCGTCCTCACCTTCGTAAAATGTGTAATGTATATATTTCTATCGCATTTTTATCCATTGGAAGACAAGTTAACGATATTGCAGTAACATTTTATTGTATTATTTTTGGTGTGTTTTTTTCTTTCTTCAGTGAGGCCCATCATCCTTTTATACATGTACTGAAATTAAAGCTATAAAGTTTGATATTGATGTTTAGCTGTGCCAAAGTGTAATTTTATTCCTGGAAGAAAAGAAGTAACGAATTTTGTAATTGAGTTAGTTTGTTCTTTAGCTTTGCCGTGAAGCAATAACTAGATTAATAGTGTGCAGGCTGATCCGTGTGTTTTGTGGCAATATGACGTCAGGGACCATGATTACCTGCAGCAATTCACAGCAGCATTTGAGCGTGACCTCCACTCCTGACACTCCCTGCGCTGCGTCTCACATCACCACCACCACCACCACCACCACCACCACCATCTCCTCCTCCTCCTCCTCCTCCTCCTCCTCCTCCTCCTCCTCCTGGCTTACAGGTTTGCCCATCATGATTTCCCTGAAGCTATAGACATGTGCATCTCTTTCATATACGTCCCCTTGCGCGCTCACGCACACACACTCACGCATGCACGCACATTCACGCACGCACGCACGCACACACCCACACCCACACACACACACACACACACACACACACACACACACACACACACACACACACACACACACACACACACTACGAACTCACAAAGGAAGCTTCTCAGATTATTGCCACTCTGTCCTCTCTCAATAGCACCGGAAATGAGGATTGTAAGCTGAGTAAATTTTAAAGACAAACTTTCTTAAAACGTATTTAATTTATTTGTATGTACTTTACGTAGCAATTATATTGTATATCCTTATTTGTGCGAGTATATCTTAAAGCCATGATGAAAAAAAAATGCTCGTAAAAATTAGACAAGTGGCTAGATAGTCAAGAACATGTATAAAATGTTCATAATGGAATTCAGTTACGATGTTCATTGTTGCCTCGACTGTTACTAATTAAGGGACTTGCTCCTCCCGCGAGGTCTTACTGTGTATTGTACAGCCCACCCATCACCCGCTGCCTCCTCCCCACCCAATGGTTCCCTTCTTGCTTGCCCTCCCCGCGGCCCAGGCGGGATAAACGTCTCGTGCTGTCAGGGAGAGGCCCGGCAGCCGCTGCAGTGGTGTTATCTGAGGGACGTCGCGTTGTTACTGCCGGGCAGGAGACACCACGTCCTTGTCTGCAGCCGCTTTATCAGCCGGCGTCGAAGGGTGTGATGACCCTCGTAAAAATAGCGTTATCATTAATGTCACCTTACGTCAGTCTCACGTTGTGTGTGTGTGTGTGTGTGTGTGTGTGTGTGTGTGTGTGTGTGTGTGTGTGTGTGTTTATATTTGTATTCTTATGTCTTCCTTAGTATGAGCATTCTCGCATAGGAATGTAGCTTGCCAGTGTCCACGTGTGCCTGTCATTCTATATGGGCATCATTGCCGTGCATGCGTGACTGCCCTTCCTTAACATGCCCCTCACCACCTGTAAAAAAGTATTTACCGGCGGAGAAAATCCTTAAGCTCGGCTTCTGCTCTCCGGTTTAGCTATCGTCCGTCTTTTTTTTCTGAGGGAGAAAGAAAAACCTCAAGACCTGGAAGCGCTCCCTAATGAAGGCTAAAGACTTTCGGTTCTACACGAGGGAAATATGTAGGAGTGGCTTCTTCCGCGGCCCGCCCGTGCTGGGGGTGGGGGTTCGGGGTCGTCAATCTGGTGTTTTCTGCCAAAAGCCACATGTGGTCGTTAGTCTCCCTGGCGAACGTTTCTCAGCAGAGCGAGAGTTTGCAAGGATGAGGCATCCACTTCTTGTCTCAGGACGTTATCTACTCATTTTTTTCCCACATTCTCTCTCTCTCTCTCTCTCTCTCTCTCTCTCTCTCTCTCTCTCTCTCTCTCTCTCTCTCTCACGAATACATATTGGAAAGGAAGCTGGATTGATAAATAGGAAGTAATGTTTCATATCCTTCCCCACCGTAGCACTCATACCAAATACGATATGTAAACAAGAAACAAGATAAAAATAAAGTAACAAAACATCAACAGTAACTCGTGTGGGGAATGAAGTCACCTGCACTTGCCGTAACACACATGAAGTCAACCGCGGAGGGACAATAGCGAAACACGGAGGTAAAACAGATAGTTGAGAGAAGGACAATACGGGGCCCAAGTATGGATCGACGTACCTGCAGCGTCCCGGGAACAGCACGCCCGCTTGGTGCGTTTAAAGGTTACCTGGTCATCAGTCGGTGCCGAGTGGGGCGTGGCGGGGCGGCATGCTAAGAGGGCGTCCTTATGCTCCTATACTTTCTTCTAATGTAGCCACCACACGTCCTTGACTTCGATGCTCCATTCTCACCTATGCTCTCATATCACCAACAGTTTTCATTTACAGTTTTCATTTACCTGCTCTTCGATGTTTCTTGTTACTCTCCCATCTCCTTTCTTTCCTCTTATCCCCATTTCATTTCCATCCTCCTACTCAATCCCTCTTCAGTATCTTCTTTCTTCTCCCCCTTCCATTTCTCGCCTCTTCAACCTCCTCCTCCTCCTCCTCCTCCTCCTCCTCCTCCTCCTCCTCCTCCTCCTCCTCCTCCTCCTCCTTCTGCACACATAGACATTATATATTGTGTTTTCCACATCTTACATTGCTCATCAGCCTCTATCTCGGTATTAATATTCTTCGTTTCTCGTTTTGCAATTCCCAGCGTTTTTTTTATGCACATCTCATAAATTGATAATGTGTCGCTTTCATCAACGTTACTATACAATATGAGTTGCACAGACACGGCTTTCATTCTGGTCTCCTCTGGCCATGACTCGTCTCCGTACACCTTGTTCTTGATTTTTATTGCCAAGTAGTTAATTAGATTTCCAGTCTTTATATTCGCATTATTTCATTCATTTTTATTCCCACCGTCCCTCTTCGTACATCAAGTAATGGTTGTATATTGTATCCCGGCTCCTCGCCATCCATACTCGTGCTGACCACTCCCGCCTCTGCCATCGCCCTCCTCGCCGCGCTCCTGCTTCTCTGGTTTGGTCTCTCGCCAAACTGGTTGGACTGGGGCCGAGGGTTGTCCCTTGTAGGTTGGTGGTAAGAGGCTTACTACTTGTGTGTGTGTGTGTGTGTGTGTGTGTGTGTGTGTGTGTGTGTGTGTGTGTGTGTGTGTGTGTGTGTGTGTGTGTGTTTTGTTTGTTTGTTTGTTTGTATAATATTTTTTATAGTATTTCTCCATCACCATCATCCCCATCACCACCACCACCTCAGCTCTTAGGCCGAGTTACGCCACCCACTCAAGAACATGTTAGATTACAAGTCTCACGCCTCCACCTCCCGGAGTATGTCACCCACGAGTGCCAATCCACACTCGACCTTGTATTGAGGCGCCACCAGTAAACACTAGTAATCACTGCTGCCTGCCGTCCACTCCTGCCTGGGGTGAGGAGCTCTTGTCGCGGCCGTGTCGGATCATGGCAGTGTTGAGGCCATTGGGTGTTGGGACATGTTTATTTGTGGTCCGTGTGTGAGGAGGCGGTGTATTTGTTGCCTTGCGTTTGTACATGTTTTTGTTTTGGTTTTCTTACGTCACATGTTGTGTTTTATCCCTAAAGCAAAATTAAATAAATGTTCCTCCTGCTCAGGTTTAATCATGATATTTTATCCCTATTCTCATTCATTGAGATGGAAGTATATAAGACTATTATTTGCGTCTATTGTCCAGTTTTCCTGCTTACTTTTTGTAAATATTGTCTCGTATAAAACTAACACAATAGTTTCCCGCTTCTATCCTCCCCCAGTTAACCCTGGCAGCATTGTCCGTCATGTTGGGAAGCAGCCCTATAATTCTGTCACATGTGCAGGTGTCGGTAGCAGGTCACGCACCGTTTACCCATTATGAAGCGTTCCGCAAGGCTTCCCCCGCGTTGCGTCTTATTCCCAGCACGTCCCACGGCAGTTCGGATGTCCTTGATGTTTGGGGACTATTTTTTTCTTGCTTTGGTTTGTTTTCTATTCTCATGAAGGCGTTGAGATCTGGTGATTTTTGAGATTGCTTACCTAGAATATTTGTTTATTTAACTTTATCTATTGATTACACATTCTAAAATAATAGGAATTAAAAAGGGAGTATGTATATTGAGTTTTTTTTCTTTTCTTTAACTCTTAAAGCAAATTACGAAATGTGATATGAAGACATGTTTCAATAATGTCATTCTTTCAGAAATTCCTGTTGAAAAGTAAAGTTAACGAAGGCAGTGTATTTGCTGATTATTTTGTTTTACGTTACATGTGATATTATGAACTACCTTGTGTTAGATTTATTACATCCCCCCCTCTCTCGATCCTTAACCTCGATGCCTCCCTCCCTTGCATGCCTGTCCGGAGGAACTTATCTACTTTATTTACTTTGTCTTGTTAACTAATCACCTCACAGTGAAACGCCTCCAATGCCCCCTGACCTGTTGAATCCCTGAAGGTGACCCCTGGCTTCGTCATCCTTCCACATACTCTTCACCATGCTCCCACACACAACAGATTCAACCCAGGTGCACCTTTGCTAAATATAACGCTCTTCCCCTTTGCCATTATGAGCACCCTCAAATGCCACACACAGCCCACGATTCACCCCGCGCCTTAATATATTCCCGCTGTTTATCATGTTCTATTAAGGTTTGTCGATGTTCAAGCAGTTAATATAAATTTATGATTTTGATTATTATTTTCCTGTGTGTGTGTGTGTGTGTGTGTGTGCGTGTGCATACAATATATAAGACAGCGAGGTGCGCGTCAAGGGGAAGGGCGAACGTGGATCTGCAGCGACACGGAATAAGCATTAGGGTAGCAAAATGCAAAATAAATGGAGGAGGGAGCGGAACATTAGCCTTGGGCTTGTGAGCTGCTCGTCTGGGCTCGAGTCTTAAGGATCGTGAGAGGCCCTGGAGAGAGAGGGCGACCGTCTGCCCACTTACTGACGATGCTGATCCAAAACACGTGCATAGGTCTCTTAGATGATATGAGACGAAAGTCATATACCTCGGATAGATCAGTGAGGAAAGGGAAGACAAGAGGGCGAAGGGAAAAGTCTTTAGAAAGAACAATAGAATGATATAGTGAAGAAACACAGTAGAATTGATAGAGTAGGGCTGAAAACTGAGGGAATGTGTGAGGCAAAGAAATAGTAGAGGGGACATGGAGGACAGGAAGACAAACAAGGAAGAACTGACGAGAATGGCCACACAGGGAGGGCAAAGAGAGAGGGAGTTAAGGGATCTAGCTGTGCAAAAGGAGCCTAAAAACAGAGAGTAAAGGTGTGTCCTGCCACTAATGGAGGAGAATGTGCTCAGCTGCTGCCTGTCTAGGAGGGCGTGGTGGGGACTTTACAGGACTTCTATGGTATACTCTTGGAGGTGTAATGACACTCTCTCTCTCTCTCTCTCTCTCTCTCTCTCTCTCTCTCTCTCTCTCTCTCTCTCTCTCTCTCTCTCTCTCTCTCAACACTTTAAATTTCAAAATCAAGCTGATTGAGTATAAAAGTAAAAAGTGAGCATAGGAATGGGAAAAAGTTTAGAATTTGGTCTGAAAAATTATAATGTTCTTTCTTGACAGTTTTATTTCATCACTTTTTATATAATTGACACTAATTTTTATAAATGAATGGATATGATGCCTCATTGAGTGAGAGTCCTCGCTCATCGTACACAAAAGCTGTTGTAAGGATGCTTCGCCTTGGCTTCTCCATTTGTGGTTTGACAAGCACTCATGTTTCGTTTCATTAAGACGAATGGAATGTTTTTTTGTTTTTGTTTTTTTTATTGCGTAGGATGTTTTGCCCACGTTTTACATATTCGTCTCGCATTGCCGAACAAATGGAGAGAAGTATATTAAGTCGGAACACTTTATCTTTCCGGATGGAGTGAGAGGAAATGAATATGTAAAGGAAACGGAGCCAAAGCGCACCTCTTTCAGTCTCCTCTCGGCCCATCAAGAGCAATTACACACCATTAAGGAGACGCTAAAGAGAAAGAAATGTCGACTTCCAGCCCCGACACTTTCCTGTTCAGTGTGTTCTCGTTATTCTCTGGTAAATGATGTCAGCACAGCGGGCAGGGAGTGTTTAACGCCCACCTGGTTCTCAGTCGCGGAAAAGGTCGCAAAATTAGCATAACAAACTCTTACCTGCCAGTCACACGCGCCCCTGAGACCAAGCTAACCTCAAAATCCTTAAAGCTAACGCATTAAAGGGGGGAAAGATGGTCCCACAGACAAGGAAATAAGGGAAAAAATAACTACGATTACTGACCTTTAGTTCAGAAAATAATAGTGTGTTCATTTGGTGAGCTTAAAACAAAGAAAATCACACCCCTCGTTCCGTAAACTGGCTCACATTAAGGAATTAGGAGGTAAAGGGTGTGTCGAGATAGGCTTGAGGCGAAACATAAGACGCAGCTTAACGTAAAATAACTTGAAGGAAAATACTCTGGTTCTCTTAATGGGTGAGGTTTCTTGTTTTCCTGTTATCACACGTAATAACAATTTGTCATGATTCTTAATTACCCACGTACATGTAGGTAATTAAAGTTTGCGTCCCATTTCATTTGTCGTCATTTGCTCTAGAAAAAAAGTCTTGGAACAGTATTTCGTTTTCTTAAGTTGTAGTTCTTTTGTATATAATTGTAACTTACCATATGTAATGTTACATAAACACTCGCAATTCGTATGTTGAAAACTCGTATTGCAAAATTAATGAACTGCTGAAGGGACCTTTTTTTGGGGGGATGACAGTGGTAACGGAAGAAAATACAGGAACTTCACGAAACAGATTTAGCAAAATGAAGCAAAAACATGTAATACTTGTTTCCAGGGCAGTGATGACCCGTCGCCCGGACAGGTGGGTCATGACTCACCGGGCGCGCCACTCCTGGCGGCGGCCTGTGTTCTCGGGTTAAAATGAACTTTAAGAGAAACGAGATATACGCGAGACAGTTCAACATATCACTGAGCCCTTTCACTTCTCCAAATTTGGTGTCGTGATGGGCCCTTGGTGGGTGTTAAGGGATGTGCCACGGAGCCTTAGAGGGAAAATATGAGTCTTGATACGAGTCTTCAGTAGCGAGCGAGCAGTGGAACGAGGGTGGAAGAGGAGGGGAAGGGACAAGGAAGAGGAGAGGGAGGTAGGCGGCAGAACAGCCTCCTTCCCTGCGGCACTTTTGTTAATCTAGACTAATGTATCGTCCTACCTGCCCGCGTCACACCTAGGTTAGTGGTGAAGCCTCTCACGGAATTACTCGTCTCCTCTTTTTTTTTCTCCTTTTCTGCTCTTTTTCTGACTTTCTTATTCTTTCAATGCCTTTTATTATCTTCAAGTTGTCCATCGTCTATGAAAGCTCTATACTTTTAACAAAATTATTATTGAGTCGTTCAGAAATATAAATGAAGATTTTGTTCACATAAAATGTAGGTTCTTTTCCTTTTTTGTTTTCTGTTTGCACTCTTGTTCTTTCTTTAAACGTTTACTACCTCGTTTTTTTTTCTTTATTTTGCACACTCGTCTGTTCGTTGTAACTTCCCATTCTTCCACGTTCTCTCCCTTCCCTACCCTCTCCCTCCCTTCTTTCCCTACCCTCACACCATCTCCGGACAGCCTTTCGCTCCTCGCTGATTAAACCAATAAAGTTTCCGGGTCCTGCCGTTAGCGGAGATTCAACAGGAAATTAACAAAAATCTGAATGTGATGAGTGTGTGCAATACGTGTGTGTGTGTGTGTGTGTGTGTGTGTGTGTGTGTGTGTGTGTGTGTGTGTGTGGATTAGCTTGAGTTGTTTACCGTATAAGCCTGTGTAAGTTATGTACTCTAAACAAGAAAGAAAGAGCTGGTTGGCCTCCTACAAACAAGCAGTGAAACAGTTCCCTAAAAAGTATATGATCGTAATAAAGGCAGTTGAGTTTAGTTCCAGAGAAATCATGAAGTCTGTGAATGAGTTAATGGCAGATTACTCCAGATCGATTCACCAGTATACAAAGATACATGTCGTACAAGTCACATTGGGAAATTTAATGTGTATTTTTTTCTTAATTTTTTGGTGTGTGAATTAATACGTCCATGTAACTCTATTTTTCTTGTTTATTTATTTTCTTTCTTATTTTCGCCTTTTTAGTCATATAATTATTCATCTATTTGTTGCCGATTTATTTGCTCATTTCCTTTGTTTGTGCAACAGAGAAGAAAATACTAATCAAAGTGTTTAGATATTTTTTTCCATTTTTTTTAGGCGCGCCATTCCTATCCAATACAGGTTTTTTACCCATGTTCTTTTCACATACTTTTTTCCTTTTTTCCTTTTATTTTTGGTGTAGATTGGGTTTTCAGAAAGCAACCTAGCAAAACATGAGTTATGTTCAGCATGATTGAAGTTGAAGCCTTGCTGAGGCTAGGTATGGAACAAGACTTTTTCCCATTTCCAAATAACGAAGATTCAACAAGTCCATTGATTATATTGAAAAAAAAAAAAAAAATAGTGTTTTTAGGCAAATATTTGTTAGTTGTGAAATTAACTCCTAGTGATATAAGTGAATGTGATATGTTCTGGGAAGAGAAGGAGAATTGGGTACAGCTGCAAGATGAAATGGAGGAGGAAGAGGCGAGGCAGGGCAGGAGGAGCAGGAGGGCTTGGTAAAGGAAGACGAAAGAGGAGGGGAGGAGAAAGTTACGGAAGAGGAAGAAAAAGAGAACCATCAGCGAACTTTGGCCAAACTCGGCGGCTTGGAGAGGCATAACGAAGATTCCTCACTTAATGCCTCGCCATACATCACGTCCCATGACAGTCTCCTTAATTACACGAGCTAAACTTTCCCCCGCGCCGTCCTCGTATCTCAGGGAATCAGTAATTTCCGATATCTTGCCAAGGGACTGTACCACCTAATCCTTCGTCTGGAGCGGAGGGGCGGCGGCCGTAAGCCCTCCCGAAACTATGGAAATCTGCCTATATACAACGGGATCACTGGGCAATCTTGTAATGTATGAATATCCCGCCCAGCTGAAGCCACGCCGTCTTATAAGCAGAGCTGGTGATATATAGAGCCCTTTGGGAGGCTAGATAGTGCTACACCTTGATGACCTCTCAGGCAGGGCTGCTTGCGTTATCTCCCTACCCCAAACCTCCCCCAGTCTCTGCACATTACGACTTGAGAGGTTCCCTTATCCCCCTTTACTTAATGGCAACTGATATGGCGGATGCTGCATCGTGTTGTGTTGTAGAGGAGAGGAAGTGACGAAATGGTAATGCAGATGTTAGTGAACTTAGGAAGGTAGAATAGGAATTGAATTAGTGCTACCTACATCGTTTTTTTTTTTTTAAGGGGGGCTGGTGGTAGAACTTGTTTTTATATACATTTTTTTCATCAGTACAGAAACAAAAAGGATAAATAAAGATACGTGAATGAAAAAGTAAATTATATAAGAAAATATGACGAGTATTTGTGGAAAATTGAAGGGAAAAAAAGAAAAAAAAAAGAAATGAGAGAGAAGAAGGAAAGGAAGACATACAAGACAGAGAGGATACTTTGTGTTTGTCGAGAAGTGAAGTAAAGGGAGACACGGCGTGGGAAAAAAAAAAGACAAATAATACAAAGAAAGGAAAGTGGAGGTTTGTAGGATATTGAGAGCAAAGGAAAAAAAGACTAATACAACGAAAAGATATAAAATTTTACGGGTGTAGGGAACAAGAAAAAAGAAAAGAAGAAAATGAAAATAATGAATGCATAAGAGAGAGAGAGAGAGAGAGAGAGAGAGAGAGAGAGAGAGAGAGAGAGAGAGAGAGAGAGAGAGAGAGAGAGAGAAATTATGGTGGCGGCTGTTGGTGGAAGTGGTTGGCTGAGAGGAGGCAGTGGTGGTGGTGGTGGTGGTGGTGTGCAGGTGGAGGAGGATCAAGGCCCTAATAACATGATCCTCACGTGCGCACATCGTTTTCTTTTTCATATTTCTTCTTCCCATTAGCATAACCTCCCTCTTCATTTCTTTTTTTCACCATTTTGGCTCAACCTTCCGCCGTTTTCTGTTTTGTTTTTCCTCCTCTCTAGCCACAATTGCACTGCTTAATCCCCTGCTATTTTTCCCCTTTCCTCCTAGACCTCCATCGTCTATTGTCAACTAAGTGCCCTCTGCCGTCCCACAATCCCAAAACTATCTGTCTTTCTAACCTACCCCCTGTCCCTCTACTATGCGTGTAGTGTCGCAGGGGTGAGAGCCAGTGTTTGCGTGCGTGTGTGACCGATTACGACGTGTAGGCTCTGCGTGACGGTGGCCAAAGTAGGAGAGAGTGGACGATGCATGAGAGTGAGCCGCTTCTGACCACCACATCAAGTGTCAGGAACCCTCAGCCGTGTGCCGCCTCCCAGCCACGTAGAGAGGTAGAGGGGTCAAGCACTTTGCCGTGTTAAGAGCCCAGCTGCCGTGTCCTTTTTTCTCCCCCCACTCCCCCCTCACTCACCTACTCCTTGGGCCTCCCCCGCATCACCTGTCCCTCGTCACTAGGCGGCCGGGGTGATGTGTCTGGTATCTTGCGGGTTGGAGAGGTGGAGATAGAGAGGAATGGTTGAGTGAGAGGACATTGGGAGGTTGATACAGAGGAATTACACTGGATGGTGCTGGGATCATTGAGGAGTTATGTGTAAATATAAATACAGTAAAGTTTTTTGGGGGAGTATTTTGTCGCGATGTATTAATATCTTATTGTTTTTTGTGGCTTATTGCATAGTTGGATTGAAAATTTATAGGGTTTAGTAGTGTTAAATGCACGATCATCATTTATAGTGATTCCTCCTTCACCTGCTGCTTTATATCATAGATTCGTTCTTGATTAGCATTTTCAGTTAATCGAATATGTTGCTTGCCTCACCATTAACACATTGTCTCTAGAAGTACAAGAATCTCTCTCTCTCTCTCTCTCTCTCTCTCTCTCTCTCTCTCTCTCTC
>CM035179.1:11555170-11573405 GCA_020233015.1 Callinectes sapidus
TCTTTCCTTTTATATTTTTTTCCCTTTCATTGAAGATTTTTCTTATTTTAGGTCTCTCTCTCTCTCTCTCTCTCTCTCTCTCTCTCTCTCTCTCTCTCTCTCTCTCTCTCTCTCTCTCTCTCTCTCTCTCTCTCTCTCTCTCTCTCTCTCTCTGTACAAGGTTAAATTTTCACTTAGCCAGCCTACTATTGTTTTTTCCTCATTTTTTTCTTTGTGCTGTTGTTTGGTCTTCTTCTAATCCTCTACTGTACCTTTGTTTAATAATTAACATTTATCTTTATGTCTCTGTCTATGTCACCACTTTTTTTTTCATCTTTTCTTTCTGATGCTTTCATGTTGTCCTTCCAATCCTCTACCTATGTACAGGAATTAACTCTATCATTAAGTCAGTGAATATGCATCCTTCCCTTACCCTTGCTTCCTCATACATCTTCCCTTCCCATGCTCTTCTCGTTGTCTTCCCTCTTCCCAATCCTCTTCCCCCGTCGGGCAAAGCATCCAGCATCCTTTACTGGGAGATTAAGTTCTTCCGAGCGGGCGGGCGAGATGGATTCTCCTCTCTATAATCCAGGCTCTCCCCTTCTGTAATCCATCTTCTATCCCCTACTATAAATTTTCTATCACGCATCGCTACCAAATTCTCCCTGAGCCCATTTGGTGGAGTTACTATTCCGTTGCTTTTTTCGGGGGTCCGGTTCTTAGGCAGGCGCGGGGCTCCCAGGGGCGTGCTACTCCCTCCAGAGCTCCCCGCCGAAGGTCCTCTTGTGTCTGGTTCCTTTGCTTCTACCCCTTCCCCTTCCCTCTTGTTCCTCATCTATTCTTTCCTCCTCCTCCATCAAGTCTCTCTCCTCTCTACAGTCCATTTCTCTCGTGATCATTTCTTTTGCGCTTAGAATTCTTCCTTTCCTTGTTTCATTTGTTTCCAGTCTCTCTCTCTCTCTCTCTCTCTCTCTCTCTCTCTCTCTCTCTCTCTCTCTCTCTCTCGTCTCTCTCTCTCTCTCTCTCTCTCTCTCTCTCTCTCTCTCTCTCTCTCTCTCTCTCTCTCTCTCTCTCTCTCTCTCTCTCTCTCTCTCTCTCTCTCTCTCTGCGTGTTTCCCCTTTTATGGGAAAATGTTTTAGGTAACGTCAATAAGTATGTTCTAAGTAACTTTATCTCTTACTAAAATGCTGTTACCGCGGGGAAATTATGCAAAAAAAGTATAATTGGTGTAATTATACGTTTAAAGTTTAAGAGCTTGTTATGAAGAACTAAGGAGGTATAATTAAGAGTGAAAGGATTATAATCAAGGAGTGTTTATTATGTATATTTTCCTGCTTAGAATATTGATGATAAGTATATGTTAAGTCTTCAGATAACAAGCTAATTAACGGGTAATGTGTATAATAATGTCCTCGCGTGGACTCGTGACTGTAACATCTATATGCCAGACCGGCTTAATATATATACTAGCCATACTGCCATGATTAACATGAGCACCTCTTTCCCAATTTCTATATTCCATTCAGTTTAACCCCTGAATGAAGGATGGAGGAATCTTGATGTGTAAGACAGGAGCTCATCACTGGTAGACTTGGGAGATAGTGACCTTAGCCTTCGTTGATTTGTATCATGGACGGAAGGATATGATCATAATTGAGTTAGAGCGAGTGGTGAGGTTGTTTTTAAGTGCACGGAAGAAGGGTGTTTGCAGTGGACGTGAGATTTGTGAATATTGGATAGAGTCCGGGAGCGTGACTTATGTGTGGCAGAAATGCGTTAGATATGTAGATTTGTTGCATATGTGAGATAAAAATATTGTGCAATAGCATATGTGTAGTTGTTTGTAGTTTACGAGACGCAATACAGGTGTTGGTGATGCGAGATGGAAATGTGATAAAAATGTGGAGGTGCAGCTCCTGTGAGGTGAGTGTGAGTAACAGTGGCAAGAACAGGGTCAGAGGAATAGCACTTTGGTGATTCACTGCCTGTGCAGGAGACTGCTCGTGGAAAGTGTTCCCATGGAGTGATCAGTGTCGCTCTGAGCAATGACCTAATACATCTTCCTGTCAAGTGATGTACATCGAGTGGGCGTGGTGTCTTGATCACCTGTCACTGACAAAGACAAGTGTGGTGTGAGGTTGCCACACCTGAGAGAAGGAAAGGTCTCTCTCTCTCTCTCTCTCTCTCTCTCTCTCTCTCTCTCTCTCTCTCTCTCTCTCTCTCTCTCTCTCTCTCTCTCTCTCTCTCTCTCTCAAGTGTACATCCCCAGCCCTCCATTAGCATAGATAATGAAAGGTGTGGCAATCAAAGGGTGCATGGAATCCATGCTAGCTAAAGTGAACTCAGAAAATGTCTGGTACTCGCCTTTTGGCATGTAAGGACAGCCTGGAGATAACATAAGCTGTGTTCAGATAGCAATCTCGAGGCAATTGGCAAAATTTCTCGCCTTTTGAATTAGGAATCAATATACCTGTTCATGCTTCCTCGTTAAAGAAAAATGCATGCAAAAACTTATTCCATTCCAAGTTGAATTTGACTCACTGCATAGTAATTCAAAAGCTTTCATGGTTAGCTTTGAAGAGGGATTTAAGGGGATGGAGGCGAGGCGGCTTCTAACCCTGGAACAGACCCCAGACAACCACCACCACCGCCACGAGCGCCGGACAAAGAGCCTTACCTGAATTATTGTTGTGGGAATATAATGCAAATAACTCTCGTTCTATTTTCATTGGATTCGTATGCACTCAGCCCCAACGTCATGCACGAGCGAGCCTGTGTGAATGACGGGGGAAGGAAAAAACGATGAGAGAGGGGACTGAAACTTTCCTGGAACTTAATCATTATTATTGAACTCTAGGAAATGTGATGGAAAATCTGAACACTCTTTTAAGTTAGAAACAGGAAGTAAAGTATTTGCAAAGCATCACAAATCAATAAATTAACTCATACCTGCTGCACTGTTTATAATAGAGAAAGAATAAAATTTCCAAGTTTCCTCTATCAAAGCCCTTCATTGCCCAATAACTTCAGATAAAAAAAATAAAAAAAAGAGTAGCTGAGGTGCAACTCGCAGGCTATTATCTTGGGCACATAAACAGGTAAAAGAGACAAAGGGACAAAAAAAGAAAAATAATAGGAAGCCAGAGCAGGGGGAAGGGAGTTCCTCTGAATTAAAAGTCACTCATCTTCAGGCATAAAATTGCTACGGTGTAAGAAGGCGGCCATCGGTGCGAGCATTAAAGTGAAGGTGTAAGATGCCACAAGGTTTTGTCCCCCACACTTTAATACTCGCGGTCCCGGCAGGCGAGCAGGCAAACATCAATTCGTCCAGAACCTGTCATTTTCGCGTGTAAATACTTCATGTCACATAAAGTTCAGGAATATATCCAATCGAAACCCTTGATCGGTGAAAGTAAATAATGCACCAATTAGGATCACCACTGCCTTTCTTCTTGTGTAAGGTGAGAGGTGATTCCTATGATTGGGATTATTTGTGTTAGTTCTAGTACATTTTCAAACCTGAAGATTGGGTTTGGAAGCTACTCAATATATTCACTTATTTATGACTTGTAAACGCTATATTGGATACGTTCGAGTTCAGGTAGTATTGGTATTTTTGGTTCATGAACATTCCTGATTGAGTATAGATTTTGAGGGCTTTCCATCTTCTGAATTGGTGTTCAAGCGCACTCTGAATCTTCGTAATGCTGGTAGTTGACTTTCGCCAAATTACCCGACAATTTTCATCGATAACTTTGATCACAGAGTATTACACCGTTATCGCTCATCTGTGCTTATAGTCTTTTACTTGTTCAACTTGTTAATAGTGTACACGCCCTAATGTCATGTCTCCTGCACCCTAGTCATCATTGCATTATGTCTCCTGCCACTTCACTTTCCCTCATTTTCTGCCCCCTTCACTTATCGTCCATTGCCCTCTTATCTAACGCACTGCTTCGCCATTCACTGCACGTTTCTTTTGGCATTCTGTGTCTGGTTTTTCGCTTCTGCACTTTTGAATTTATATCATCATCTTCCCCTTTCTTAATAACAAAGGTCTTGTGCAGTGCGCGGCGAGTTTGTGTTCTACAAAGGCCAACAGAACTTACTCTTGCAATTATTCAAGACATGACATTCGCAATTACGCTGGAGTGGCATGGACGAGAAAGCTCCTCGTAATATATTTCTGTGGTGAACGTAAATTTGCTACACTGTCACCGCTGACTTTGAGGGGAAAGGGGCGTGCACGTGATCAAGGAGAGTGCCTGTCGAGGCTGCAGGAAGGCTGGCCATTAGTGAGGAAATTTCTTGAGTACATAACTTGTAATTACCATGTGCTCACTGCGGCGTAAATCTGCTTTTCATGAGTGTTTGTTTTCTGTAGGATGGAGTAGAGGATTTTTTTCCACGCCACAATAGGAAGCTTGTGAAAGGAACAATGTTTGAGGGAGTCCCTGTTTATCAAAAATTAAATAACAAATACCAGGAATTAACGAGAGTATTCTTTTAGTTTTTTGTTTCGTTTTGTTTACTAAAAAAATAGACCAGTTTCATGTTTCAGTAGACTTTGTTTTAGCTGAAAGTAAATATTTATTTCCCTTTTACATAGTTCAGTGCATGGCCATCACGTGTCTCTGTAAGTTTCCTGAATAGATCGTTTCCATGCATACGCAAGACTCGGTTTGGCTTTATAGATTGGAAAAAACGTCTGTTTCATGGCCTTATGTTAATCATTACGTAACGTTTTTTTTGCCTGGGCATTTTTGGGGTGGTAACTCTTATAGAAGAAATGTTTTATACCTTAATCTTGATCATTCGCTTTGTGTTGGTTAAGAATGAGGAGCGTAAAGACTTACACTCTAGTGCTTTCAGAATATCGAAAAATATTATCCTTTACTATCAAACTATGTGAAGCCCATTACAATAACTCTCCCTGGTCCCCTCTATTTTCCGTAAGAGGCTTATTTGACATAATCAGAGGGTAATTTAGATCAAGTGAAAATAGCCTATAAAATTATTCCTCTGCATTATCGCCAGCCTCGCCATAAACTCTCGTCAGCGTACAGTAATTTTGGCCTCGTCGGGTGGAGACCAGCAAGCGGGCCATCACTCACTCCCTCACGAAGCTCCAAATTGGGTTACGTGGGAAGGCTCCATGGCGGGGGACGAACGATGGAGGTGGAGGCAGTGGAGGTGGGGTGGACTGCGGGGGCGTAGGAGGTGGAAGTAAAGTTATGAGGGTGGGAAAATATTGTGGAGTTTGAGGGATGGTAATGAAGAGGAAGTGAGAGAGTGTTGGTGATGGGATGGGAATTAACCGGATAGGGGTAGTGGGGGACTGAGGAATGGGGCCATGGAAGGAAGCCAGGGAGAGGGACACTGTGAGGACTGTGGCCTGCATTACTCGCGAGGGCAAGACTCGAACAGTGTGTAGTAACGGTAATAAAATAACATTAATAATAATAATATTGAATGCAATAATAATAGTAATAATGGTAATGACAATAGTAATAGAAATTTATTGTTATTATGCGGAAACCAGTTCCGTCTCAAGGTCACATTCTCGGAGAAAATCCTCCTTAATAGCAGGCACCCAGGTAGGCATTTTCTAGGGCGCCATTTGCTACCTTCTCCCTGAGTTGCACGTGCGTCTATTCCATTCCGATTACTACCTTCTATTCCACTGACAAGGATGCCGTGCAGGTCGTCTCGTTTTCCGAACACGTGTTGTCTTCCCTTGTACGACCACGAGTATCCCACCCCTCTGTGGTAGCCCTAAGGAATGAGGTCTGGGGGAGACAGGGGTGCTCTTTCTACCTGCTCATGGGCTCAGGTGTTACTCCCCCTCGTGAATAAGTGATCTACCTAACGTGGCCTAATTTATGATCCCGTGAGTAAAACTGGCGTGAAGGGAAGTCGTGGCTGAGGAGAGAGAGTTGTCACTTGAGAGTGAGCGGGTGTGTGCGCGCCTCAGCAGTTCATATAGATTGAATTCCGTCTCGACTCAAGGTACCTTTCCACCCGACACCTCTCGCGACCATGAAGTTGGAGGTGGACAGGTAGAATCGGCTATGCGACCCTTGTCCCTCTGGTCGATGTTCCTCCTCGCCACGCTCAAGATTCGTCCTTATCGCTGACAGAGGGATGGACCGATATGTGTTTAGGCCTCCAGCATCAAAGGGCGACTCCACACTCCCCAGGGACGAGGTAGCGACGCCTTGCATCATTTGAGAAGTGTTGGGGCGACGGCAGCGGCTGTGTTCCTGGAAAGCTCGTAAAGCGGTACCCTCGATTTCTACCTCAGAGGAAACGTGTTCCACCAAGGATTTTTGTTCTTATATTCGAATGCGTCATCTAGACCTCTTGGTGATGGTGTATGGAACCGATGCGTTGTTGCAGCAGCCTCACCTACACCTGATCATTAATGGGTTCCTTGCCTGTTCGTTTCCGGTTTTCTTTTTTTTATTGTTTTGCATTTTCCCTGTTGAATTATTTGTGTTTATCATTTATTTTCTACACCTGAGCTTTATATCCGTTCATTTATCGGTGTACCCTCCCGCTCACCTCTCTCTCTCTCTCTCTCTCTCTCTCTCTCTCTCTCTCTCTCTCTCACGTATCTCGCCGTCTCCTCTCTCTCTCTCTCTCTCTCTCTCTCTCTCTCTCTCTCTCTCTCTCTCTCTCTCTCTCTCTCTCTCTCTCTCTCTCTCTCTCTCTCTCTCGACAGGCGTGCGCGCGCGCGCTTTTCATATATTCATTTATATTCATATTTATATATTACTATGCGCCATTTAAGCCATTTCATTTGTTTCCATAATGAATAATTTCGAATGGTAATTGGGTTTTCATTTCCGTGTGTGAAGGGGCAGCTCTCTGTCTTTCTGATTTTCCATTCAAGCTTGTGCAGAAATTCGTTATTAGCATAGTGTGAGCGTCCGTACACAGATGAAGCAGGAAGATGAAGCCTGTGCTGCTCCACCGCCGACACCCTCGCCCAGCAATCATTAAGCCAGGCATCTGTTGCAGGCTCGTGCCACTGCCAGGCGTACGCTCGTAAAGGGAAAGCTGAGAACATACTGCTTCGTTTTCCATCATATTCTGTTTCCATGCTAATTTCTGTAATAATTTCTTGAAATTAATTGAACAGAATTTCTATAATTCTCTCTCTCTCTCTCTCTCTCTCTCTCTCTCTCTCTCTCTCTCTCTCTCTCACACACACACGCACACACACACACACACACACACACACACACACACACACACACACACGCACGCAAACATTGTCATGCACTCATACGTACGTCGTCTCATCTTACAAAAAAGAGACACCAACACCACTATTAGCACGACGCCCATCGCTACCAGTACTGGGGACAGCACCGCCACCAACAATGTGGGCTGAGTTGCGGGCGTGGAAGTTGGTGTTGGGGCGGTAGCGGGTGTGGGTGTGCCATTGCAAGGTGACGAGTGTGACGAAGAATTTACAAAGAGATTGGTTGTCGGTTCAAGGCAGGTGGTGCTGGTGGTGGGGAGGGTTATATCACAGCTGGTGAGGCAGGCGTCTGGTGGGCTGCCACACTTCCATCTTGAGGAGCCATGAGCTACTATCTTCAGATTCCCAACATCCCAATTTAAGGTAAAACCCCATCGCCTCACACATTTCTTCACACATCCACCAAAGTTCAGCATGTAATGAAAGTAATAACCCAATGGAACACTAAAATAATGATATTCAGTCTCCACTTCTACCTTCAACTGTATCCACGTGAAGCTATGATTTATTCCTGAGCAACACGAGTCAGTGGGGAACCAGGCAGCTAAAGAGTACTTTTCATAGGACGCCTCAACACTGATTCCCTGAAAGCTACTGAGAGGTTGCAAGAATAAGGTTGCCGACATATTTTTTGCCCCAGATATCTCTTCATGGTAAACTGGAACAACATTCCCTGCCGGCACGACTACGTCAGATGAGATGGGACAGTACTGGGACGAAGCGAGGGTAGGGACGCCTTCCAGACCCAGTGCCAGGAATACAAGCAGTACAGCAGGACTGCCCACCATCGTCTCCAGTTAGTCACTGACTCACTGAACTGCGATTCTAGTCAAGACTTTCAAGAGAGGATGTTCTCTCTCTCTCTCTCTCTCTCTCTCTCTCTCTCTCTCTCTCTCTCTCTCTCTCTCTCTCTCTCTCTAACAATTATACGCACGTTGTCTCATCTGAGGAATGAGCGCCGCCATCACTGCCACTATTATCATGATGTCCACCGGTATACCAGTATATGAGCTATTGTCACCATCACTGTCGAGGGCAAGGACGTATAGTATTTGTCATCCGCAGTATTGGCAGAGGTACACCAGACGAAGGATGTGGGCTTGGCAGTCGGTATGGGCGTAGTAGTCAGTGTGGGCGTGGACGGCTTCGGGCAGGTAATGGTGTCGATAGTGTTATTACAGCTGGTGAGGGAAGCGTTTGGTGGGCTGCTACACTTCCATCTGGAGGAGCCATGGGCTATAATCTTCAGATTCTCAACAGCATCTAAACTAATGCTAAAACGCTTTTCACATTTCTTCACGCATCCACCAAAGTTCATCAAGTAATGATAGTAGTAACCAGGTTTAACACTAAAGAAATGCATTATAACCTCCACCTCCACCTTCAGTGGTATCCACTTGAGGGTATGAGGTGTTCCTGAGCAGCACTGGTCAGTGGGGAACCAGGCGGCTAAAGTGTCCGTTGCAAAGGACGCCTCAACACTAATTCCTTCAAAGTCACTGAGAGGTTGCAAGAATAAGGTTGCCGACATATTTTTTGCCCCAGATATCTCTTCATGGTAAACTGGAACAACATTCCCTGCCGGCACGACTACGTCAGATGAGATGGGACAGTACTGGGACGAAGCGAGGGTAGGGACGCCTTCCAGACCCAGTGCCAGGAATACAAGCAGTACAGCAGGACTGCCCACCATCGTCTCCAGTTAGTCACTGACTCACTGAACTGCGATTCTAGTCAAGACTTTCAAGAGAGGATGTTCTCTCTCTCTCTCTCTCTCTCTCTCTCTCTCTCTCTCTCTCTCTCTCTCTCTCTCTCTCTCTCTCTAACAATTATACGCACGTTGTCTCATCTGAGGAATGAGCGCCGCCATCACTGCCACTATTATCATGATGTCCACCGCTACCAGTATATGAGCTATTGTCACCATCACAGTCGAGGGCAAAGACGTATAGTATTTGTCATCCGCAGTATTGGCAGAGGTAGGCCAGACGAAGGATGTGGGCTTGGCAGTCGGTATGGGCGTAGTAGTCAGTGTGGGCGTGGCAGTCGGTGTGGGGGTGCCATCGAATGGAGATGAGCGTGACAGAAAGTTTCCAGACGATTGGGTTGACGGTTTCGGGCAGGTAATGGTGTCGATAGTGTTATTACAGCTGGTGAGGGAAGCGTTTGGTGGGCTGCTACACTTCCATCTGGAGGAGCCATGGGCAATAATCTTCAGATTCCCAACAACATCCAAACTAATGCTAAAACGCTTTTCACATTTCTTCACGCATCCACCAAAGTTCATCAAGTAATGATAGTAGTAACCAGGTTTAACACTAAAGAAATGCATTATAACCTCCACCTCCACCTTCAGTGGTATCCACTTGAGGGTATGAGGTGTTCCTGAGCAGCACTGGTCAGTGGGGAACCAGGCGGCTAAAGTGTCCGTTGCAAAGGACGCCTCAACACTAATTCCTTCAAAGTCACTGAGAGGTTGCAAGAATAAGGTTGCCGACATATTTTTTGCCCCAGATATCTCTTCATGGTAAACTAGAACAACATTCCCTGCCGGCACGACTACGTCAGATGAGATGGGACAGTACTGGGACGAAGCGAGGGTAGGGACGCCTTCCAGACCCAGTGCCAGGAATACAAGCAGTACAGCAGGACTGCCCACCATCGTCTTCAGTTAGTCACTGACTCACTGAACTGTGTACTGTATGAAGCTGGTTAAGACTGTCAGGAGCCGGATGTCATCTCTCTCTCTCTCTCTCTCTCTCTCAAACACACACACATACGTCTCACTTAAGAATGAAGCGCCACCAACATAGCTACTAGTATCATAATGTCCACTGATACTAATGCCGGGCTCGTCGAGAGTAAACGCTTATACTGTTTGCCTTCAGAGCTTTTGAATGGAGGAAACACCATGGAAAATGTGGGCGTGGCCGTCGGTGTGGGCATGAAAGTTGGTTATCTCTCTCTCTCTCTCTCTCTCTCTCTCTCTCTCTCTCTCTCTCTCTCTCTCTTTCCAGTAAAGAATAAAACTTTCTTTTCCTAACCATTTATTCTAAGAATTATCAAGAAAACGAAGCCAATTCATGTTATTAAGTTCTTTGCTTATCTTATTTATTCATTGATTTAATTTATAATCTTAGGTGAAGTCAACAATTCACGAGAACATATTGCGAGCACGCCAGACCTCGATCACATTATTACAATCAACACGGCTTCGAGTGTGGTCGGGGGGGCGGTGGCACCTTCTTCGGTGGCTCGCCTCTCATTGCAGAGTTTGGTGCCTGTTGGTTCCGTGGACAAAACAACCACCTACAGCGCAATATGACCGCGATGTTGCGGCGCATTCCTTTTTCTTCTTCCTTCATTTTTATCTTTTCTCTTTTTAAGAATCAAATTGTACACTGCCATCATGTCAACATCAAACAGTGTCCGTTACTTGCTTCTGCCGCTAACATTAAGACACCATTCAATCTTCTCACTAGCTGATAAGTTATTTTTCTCTCTTGGCTTTACAGTGCTACGGGTGACGTCAATAAAATATCAGCAGCATATGTTCCTCACATGTAACACAAACGATCCAGCTCATCGCGTCACTAACATGGTAACCCTACATTATTATTGATTTATGTTATCCTTGACAGCTGACACGAGTCGCTTGTGGTGTTTCGGTCACTAATGAAGCAAGTCCTCGTTTATCGTAAGTTATCCACTATAACTTAAGTCTCTAGCTGGAACGGTGGTGGACCTCCAGCGCAGTACATCTCCTTATCACAACGCAAGGTCTTGCCTCGCCTGGTTCTCAAAGTCAAGTTTATGCGAAGAGCGATGTGGGGATGTACTGGAGATGGCAATGCCTCAGTGCTTCTTGTCTTGTCTTGTCGATCATAGTGGCTACATGGAGCTTCATTTGGATTACTGCTCAGATGGTGGACAGCTCAGACAGGTACTGACATCAATTTGCACGAGATAAAGGACTCGTCGTTCATGTGAGCTCAGTTACGTATCTTTTATTATTTAGTTTCAGTGTATTCTTACAGCTACTTAAACTTTTTTCATACATTGTAAAGTTTATGTAACAATCTAAATTCCAGCGTTCCCAATGAAAAAGAAAATAGAGAAATTCAAAACATTTCCTCTTCACATTAAAGCCCGTTATCCTACTTACTACTACAACCATCACTGCTTCTACCTTCCAATAGGGATGTTTTCTTTTTATCTATACAATGGGAGAGACCGCCTATCTGCATGAAAGTCCACCCATTTGGGATCTGTTGTGCGAAGTGGATGCCCAATCTCCCCTCGGATCGTGGACAGGCCCTCAGAGCGCACGTCGCTCCACTGTACCATGACTCATTAAATCGATGATATCAACGTTATATAGGTGAGGTGGTGTTTAGGTGATGGCAAGCTACGGAGTGGGCGCCGGGCAGGCTTCACATGGCTGCTTCCTGAATCAATGGTAAGGTTGCCAGTCGTCACCAATGGACCCAGCAACCTATGTGTGCCAAAGTATCATACAGTCCCCCCCAACACACCCACACCCACACCATGGGAGTATAAAGACCATGTCAGATTCTGCAGTGATTTATTACATTGGCTGTTACTGCTTCATACACTTCAAGTGATAAATTTAAAGTTTTTCTGAAGTCATTCATAATCGACTCCTTACTATCATAGGGAAGCCAAATTAAAGACGAAACGAGACTCCAACACAGCAGGACTCCGCCATCTAAATGACGATAGATCAATTGATAATCTTCACAATATGATGTAAAAAAAATAAATATATAAAAATTCAATTCACAAAATTAGCGGGCTCTTGTTTTTTCTTTTATTTTTGTTGTCCTTGACCAGCTTCACCCTCTAACATAGAAAAAGAACAAGCGTTGTGTTTATGCAGGATTTCCACCCATGTCGTGTGTAGTGAAGGGAGATTAGTACAAGGTCGAACCATTGAGTTCATTATGGTGTAATGTTAAGAAGTAAACGCTGAGTGTCCTGCCAAGAGTTCGATTTCGGCTATTTCCTCTCACAGTTTAACGGTTTAACCTTTCTTATCGCTTCTGAAATCAGTAGGTAACTGCGTATACTTCATTTCTATTGTCATTTTCAAAGGGATATAACTGGTCAAGGTCTGCAAACACTACTAAGAAAAAATCAAAGGAAAATATACATAACTATAAAAACACAGTGGTCAAGGAAGAAAGCTAACATTTAGACAACAAACACCTTTCAAAAGACAAAGACTGTTCAGCCCAATAACCGCATAGTCATGGGCAAACACTACCAGGATATTCACTACACGCTGTAAGGTCCGGTCCTACCAAACATGATAACACCTGCACGATGCCCAGCTGGGTGATGGAGTGGAATACAGGTAGTACTGGTTGTTATTGTGAGTGGAGACAATAGCTGGGTGGAGGGCAGAGAGGCAGTAGGAGGCTGAATGGGGGATGACAGAGTACAGCAAGGTAGTGCAACACTGGTGGGGGGAAACGGTGAAAATGGAGATATTTATTTTCCTTATGTTGGCAGCGACTGTGATCTGGTACGCCGTAGAATCAGTGGCATCCAATCACATAAACACACCACCCACGGAACCTAAAGAAGACTTCTAACATGGGTAGGGCTGCAAGTTGTTCCTCTCTCATCATGCACGATTACTATCAAAAGCTAGAGATGGTTTACCGAGTTGTTCAAAGGGTGTTTCTCCTGTTAATGATGTAAAAATCTTGTTATTTTGTCTCTAGAACCTCTTGAGCCAGTGCAATCTTAACTAGAGCTTCTTGAAAATACTCAGGATGCGGCGTTGGTGTGCAAGGACATGGTATGAACTGATAGGTAAAGCTTTATACATATACCATAATTGTCTTGACCGAGTTCCTAAACATTTCACAATCTCGATTTTACTATTTTCAAAGGCCACAGAAATCATGAACAAAGTTTCCAGATATTTTTTTTATTTTTTTATTGATCATGTATAATCGATGTTGAATTATCATTGTAATCATGGAACTGATCCCCCCAAAATCTATAATCAATATCTATCACGACAAAGCAAGCTCAGTAAGTGCTGTGTATAATATAGGCGATCACAACACTACTTCAAGGAGTGAACATGGAGACAGCCGGAGAGAAACGACACCACACATTGCATTATTTTCCTGTGTCGGTTACAAGTCATGAATAGTAAATAAACACTGGCTAGCAAGTCTGAAATTCTCTCTCTCTCTCTCTCTCTCTCTCTCTCTCTCTCTCTCTCTCTCTCTCTCTCTCTCTCTCATCATCATCATCATCATTACTATCAAGAAAAGAGAATACCACAAAGCAGAACAAAGTTAGGATTCTATGACACCAACCTACTCCCATTAAGGCAAGGGGATTCAGATCATGCACACTGCTGCAGTAAGCTGTGGTCTAAACAAATAGGAAGAGTTGCCTTTCAGATCACAGCGTCATTCATAGGTGCCACCCTCCACTGCATGGTTACATAAGATCGAACCCAACAGCCCGCAGCATGGCGAGCCTCGGCAGACATGGCAGCGTCAAGGCCACCAGGAGGCAACCCACCAACCACCAACCACCACAGCCACAGACAAAAAGCAGGACTCCCCGAGCTTCCCCACATGCATCCTCTCTCTTTCCTAGTATGTGATAAAATACTTGAAAGTGGTTCACTCTTACTGATACAGATATATCATTCACGAGAGAGAGAGAGAGAGAGAGAGAGAGAGAGAGAGAGAGAGAGAGAGAGCTCTTGAAATTCAAATCTAAAAAGGTGCCCGACACTGCATAATCCTAACTGTAGCATTCCCGCGTTATCTATTTGTCTGTTTTACCAAGATCACATTGCTGACCCAGAGACCCACAACACAGACAATAATAAACAAAGTAACGGACCAGCCTGCAGAAGTGTTCCGTTCTCACATCCGGGCATGAAGCGAACAAGGCAGCAGAACACCACTACTGGCTACCTAACCCGCCGAACCCGCGCTGCTCCTCCCACCCACCCGTCACCAGTCACCGCCCTCACATGAAACTTGATACACTATACCAATTAGGTGTTGCTTCTTTCCCGTTCCCAGACTGAGAACCCGCTACACTGAGTAGGCTAGTGGTGATGAATGAGACTCCTAGTTATTTACTATTATTTCTACAGTACGTACCCTTCCTCATAAAAAAAATGCATAGTTACCATGGACTCTCTCTCTCTCTCTCTCTCTCTCTCTCTCTCTCTCTCTCTCTCTCTCTCATACTGTTATAGACATCAAACAGCTAGCTCATGAACTATGAAAAAGAAACAGGGAGGTGGGGAACAGTAAAAATTACATTTTCCTCAGTATTATTGTTACTCTTGTAGTATTCAGAAAATGTATCTTTTTTTTTTAATTCGGCGAATCATAACGTATTGAAAATATTCGCATGTTCATTCATTCATTTACTGATTTTTTTTTTTTTATCTGTTATTTACTTTTCATTCAACCGTGACACATAATGTTATCCCTGTACTTCTCTTCATGTCCAAAATAGTTATCTTCTGCGCAAACTACCTGAGGATCCTGCGTTTTACTCTCATCTCACAGTTCATCATTTCCACCCACCCTTTAGTATACGTAGCAAGACTTCCGCAGAGCTACAGCTATGCAAATTATATGCATCTCAAATAATGCGTTACTACAACTAAGATTCGAAATATGCGTCTTGAGTTTAGATTTCCTTATCCTCCCTCACGATGCCTTTTTCTGTCTCATTATTAAGAAATCAGTAAGTGGAAGGACTGATACTTGCACATCACGCCTAACCTAAAACTTTCTGACATTCTTTCCTTCACGTCCATGGCTTCCTACATTATCCCCCAGCGACTCTACAGCCATGACCTCGCGTTCAGCATGCAGTCCTTATAACGTGGGGAACGGAAGTGTGAGGCAGGGGGCGGAAGTGAGCACAGGGCGTCACCTGTCTGCCACCTTAGCTGGTCTTGCTTACGTAAGTCTCTCAACGAACTGGTCTCGTCCTCCGATCTTGCTTAGAGGTTCCCAGCACCGTGACCTGTCAAGGATACGACACACTTCTCATACAACACACTGCTTATTAACATTCTCTCTCTCTCTCTCTCTCTCTCTCTCTCTCTCTCTCTCTCTCTCTCTCTCTCTCTCTCTCTCTGTGTGTGTGTGTGTGTGTGTGTGTGTGTGTGTGTGTGTATGTGTTATCGTGACATTTTCCATTTTAGGTTGCGGGTTCACCTTTTTCTTTGTCATTTTCTTTTTTACAGTTTGTAATTTTTACTTATTATGTAGTGATCAAGGTGTTATTTTCTTCCTGTGAAAGCATGCAACTTAGTTTCTGTTTGCCTTCTATGTTACATCATCGTCTAATTATTATTATTTTTTATGCATCATGTTTCGTTTTGTTTTCTACCTAACTTCTTTCCATTGCTACGGTGGATAATTATCTCTTTTTCGTGACGTACGTGTTTCAAAGACTGGATACTTAGAGGAGACCCTCCCCACGCGGAGCCTTATGTTATACGATATGACTGCCTCGATTTCGTAAGAGCATGATGTTGGTAGATCAGTGGTGAAGGATGCCACTCAGGTTACAGCTGTCATTATTATTCGTGTTTCACCACTGGAGACATCGTGATAATTGTAGTTGTACTACATAATCATAAAAACACATTAAAATAAATAAAATAAAAAAGTTAAAGGATATAACGTGGATATTCCACATCATTACTACACCTGTCGTTTGCTAGACCATAAAAAAGCAAGCAAGAGTTAGCAAACATCCCTTTTCATCTCAATCACTGACAAACTGTTAATCCATCTTTCATATTCCCCTCCTTCAGAGCATGCAAATTCCATCACACCCATAATGCTGTACTCACTGTTTGCTGGGTGAAGGGCTGATTCTGGAGCGAAAGAGTATCCCTGCACCCTGGGGACACCGGTGGTTGCTGCATTGTGACCTCAGGGTGAAGGGTGATGGCCGCTTGGACCGCGACAGTGCCAAGCTATCTGCCTCCTCGCTGAAGTTACTCTCCAGCGAGGTGTTTAATTCATCTGAACTTGAGGTATCCATGGCGACACCTTCCTGTACCACGGACACTACTCCATCAGGTTTCAAGGTGCTGGTGAGCAGTTCAACACTCCTAATTCACCCAATTTTGTTTTGAGAAATGCTCCTGCAAAAATCACTTTGAATCAATACCTATACATAACCAAATGTCACACTACTCTGGTACTTAGTGAGGGAAAGATAAACGTCATGTCAGCCAACCGGACCATGATGCTGTGAGGATGACACACCAAAAGTTATGCTTTGCAATCTGAAGTGAAATCCCAGATGATACTGAGACTTCAAAAAGACAGTAGCAGATTTGTGTGTAATGTATCTGCTTTTATCGAAGACTCATTACTTAACCACACCATCTTAGAGCGTGCTGAGACAACAACACACACACACACACACACACACACAAACTATCAACAGATTTGAACATTAGGCGTCCTTACTCTAAATTCATATTAATTCACATCTTATCATTGGCAGAATTAAAATGTTCCCAATATAATCAACGCATCTATGTGAAACATTCTCAGGCCTTTTCATTCCCTCTGCCTCTGTCTTTTATCTCTGCCACAGGTAAACTCAACATGTATTTCCAGGTAGTCTCCCACTACTTTACCAATCGAGGACATCACTTTTCCATTCAAAGCCAAAAAAAATTGTAAATAATGACATTGCATCAAAATATCTAGTCCTCCATAAGCTTTACGAAGTAGCTTTGTATGCTCATATCATATTTGACTATTGACGTTATCTGCTACATCCGTTATAGCTACATAATGATGATGATGATGATGATGATGATGATGATAATAATAATAATAATAATAATAATAATAATAATAATAATAGCTAACGACACATGTCGCTGGTGGATGTCAGCGGGCAGTTTTTTCCCCAACACACGCGGGTTGAGGCAGCCTCAGCCTGCTGGGAAGCATCAGCCGCATCACTTCACTGCTGGGCAGGAAGCAGCAATCTCTCAGAGAGCACCTGACGCTGCCATCAGTCAGTACACAGTTTACCACAACACGTCACCACTTTTCAATATAGAAACCATGCAACAAACTTAACGTATGCACTATTAATGCAAATTATCTCAACTACGTCACAAACTAAAGCGGATTTCGAACACGATGACAGCGGATGTCACTCAAGGGTGCGTTCCAAACTTCCAATAACGCTATCACACCACCCGCTAAACTTGTTCACATGAACATGCACATATCATCATGGGCTCACCACCCTCTTTGTGTACTGTCCTTCCTCGGCCCAGTACAGACAGCTCGATCAGCCTTCCCGCCCGCGCCACACTCAACTAATCACCACACTCGAGTAGTGGAAGTTCTTATAGCGCTACAACACACTGTGGTAGACTGTAAATTACTGTTAGATTCCTCACCAATCATTAATACAAGAAGTCTAGGTTCAAACATGTACAAATGGAAGGTCTTTTCACACTGAATAGGCACTAGGGATGAACGATACACACACGTCCACCAACGCCCACTGCCGGGCCGTGAATGACTAGCTGTGGGAGTCCCTGGGGTAACCCGCTCGAGTGAAGTGGGTGGCGAGCTGCCATCTTCGTTATCAGTTTTGACCAAGGATTCCCTGTATATGTTTCTTTTAGTTTTGCCTGTCCAAACTGGCAACATTGCTATTCCTCTCACGATATGTAAGGATTAATGCCTAATGAATTGCGTACTGACACTGGTGAAATGAGAACAAGTGGTATCTGTTTGTTACTGAAATTATAAAACGATGAATTACATATCTGCAAGTCTATAATTGTCTGTTCGAAAGATATATGTTTTTAACAGTCAAAATGAGAGAGAGAGAGAGAGAGAGAGAGAGAGAGAGAGAGAGAGAGAGAGAGAGAGAGAGAGAGAGAGAGAGAGAGAGAGAGAGAGAGG
>CM035179.1:11598894-11608894 GCA_020233015.1 Callinectes sapidus
GAGAGAGAGAGAGAGAGAGAGAGAGAGAGAGAGAGAGAGAGAGAGAGAGAGAGAGAGAGAGAGACCTGATGGACTCTGACGAGCTACAATAATGAACAATATTAGTGAAAAGAGGAAAACAAGCAATACGATCATTCTATACTATGAATGTTACACATTACATTACTAACTGAAATATCAAAATATCTGCCCATGTCAGATTTGTGATTGTATTTATCACTCTTACCAAACTTAGTAGGAACATAAGTCAAACTCAGGGATATATGATTAGGCATGCAAATCACTATGCATGACAGGCTTATGAACTCAATTATTTTGTTGGATGTGTTTACATTATATTATCCATGATGAGTTAATCTCCTACACTGTGGATTCAGGATTGGGGTCCTGTCCCTTGTTCCTACATCACTATTAAACCTGTGCTGTGAGGCCCTACTTTTCCCTGACACGTCCTGACACAGGGATGAGCTCTTGCATCTCTAGTGATGACTACTACTTTTTCAACAACTTTCCAAAGAACATGACAAGAGAATAGGCAGCAAGATCTTAAATGTGGACAAGAAAGGACTCTCCCAGGAATACCTGGAGCAGTGTCAGAAGAATGTGCAGGCACTGCTGAAGACACTCAAGGTGGGTGTGACCAAAGAGGACAGGCAGCATGACAACTCTGTGTACATGGGCACCAGCGGGTACAGCCTCCTCTTCCTACACTTGGCCCAGCACAGAGTTGATAACACCTACCTGAAGAAAGCCTCAAACATACTACTGATGAGTTTATCTGATTTCATGGCTCTCATGGTACTGTGCCTCAGTGACGTCCTTTCTTTGACACAAACCCTAAGGTTATCTGAATACTTTTGAGACCTGTTACAACTTTTTGCCACATCCATTACAGTAGGTTTATCTATTATCCCTTTGAGACATAGTTGGCTGCTTCCCTATGAAACCTTGTCACAGCCAATTCATTAGGAATATAATGGGATCTAGATATTGATTAATTAAGTGCTATAACTTGTATAGAGTGCTAGGAGTTAGAATACAGATGCTTGTTAGAATACAGATGCTTGTAGAGCAATTGTTTATAAACATTTCTGAAGCTTCAGAATTATTCTATGAATATTAAAGAAAAAAAAACACTATGCAAAGATGTGCCACTGGATCATAAGATTTATATGTAATATCAAAGGAGGAAGAATTCTTCATAAAAAATATACCATGAAAAACACAAGTACCTGTTCATGCCATCTACACAAAATTAAAAACACCATATAACTGATTAGTATTTTTCTCTTTAAAACATTTTGTGACTTACACACAGTAACTGCACACCACCTCTCTTGATGGTCTTCCTGCTTTCACTTAAAATTTTTGTCTTCCATACTTCATTACTCCTGTACCACTCTGAATTTTTCATTCATTATGTTGATGTACAGTAACTTATCATATATACATATTCACTCTCAGAATATGAAAATGATTATAAAATAGATAGGTATCAGATCAGATTTTATATACAGAACATCTCTCATTAGAGGAATTCAGTATAAAAAATATGTACACATTTTCAGACATAATTTACAAGTATTCATAAAAAAAGAAATACAATATAAACTCTAAATATGATGACAAAAATTTTACTCTGAAGTACTTTTTAGTAGTGTCATAATGAAGATGAAAAAAAAAAAATAATAATAATAATAAAATAAAATAATAATAATAATAATATAATATTTTCTGATATACTGAACATACCAAATTTAAAGTGAGGTAGTTTTACCATTAAACAACAATCTAGCATGGTACATTATCTTACAGGAAATATCTGATCCTTAAGGTATTGCATTTTGTCTTCCTGTGTGCCATGGGCCATGGAGTACCAGATGAAGTGAGGCACCTCCACCACTGTGTAGCCCATCAGCTCCAGGTGGCGGCGCTCCACCTGGTGTCGGCCCAGCAACAGGCGGCTATTAGTGCAGTAGTGATTCTCCCTTCGCAATATTACAGCCACCCTGATGAAGCACATTGTTGTTAGACTATTATCATATATTGTACTTTCGGGGCATAAGTGTTAAGTAAATTGTCACTAAAACAACACAAAGACAATGGTATGCATACTACAAGATCAGTGGAAGGGGCTAAATTCACAAGTCCATCCAAGATGACTTACTTGGTGAGCTAGCCTTTAACTTTGCTATCCTCCATGACCTAGAGCAACTGATGCAACAATCTATTCGTATTTCTGACCATCTTGGAGATAAGCCCAATATTTCTTACCTTTTAATAAACTGTAAGTATTGTGTTGCTAAAATGCTCCACTAAATTCTGTGTTTTGATACCAGTCAGGTTGAAGTGATCATATTGTATAAAATAATTATTAACATATGCTTTTAATAATCAGTTTACTTACATACGAGTAAAACCTTAAAAAGAAATGTCAAAAATAAATGCATTCATACTAAATATTCACTAATGAAAAAAATATGCAACTTAAAGTACACCATATAAACTATTTTTTCTAGTTAAGGCCATCCCATACCAGACACATCATTTTGTGCAAAACCAGGAAATGGTTAGTGATTAGGCTTTAAAATAAATTGAGAAACTCAAGAGGTGGATAAAGGATATAGATCCTAGAAATATCATAACCAATATTTTGTTCTCTTAGTGATAGAGTGAAAATCTAAAATAACCTGAGAATATAAAGTATTACACTAACCTTCTATGTCCATGTTTGTTTTCCACAGCAATTTTCTTCTGATTCTTGGAATTTCTTGGGGTAGAAGAAGCATATTCCTTTACTGGTACAGGGTTACTGCTCTCATCCAACACAAACTCAAAATCTAAAGAAAAGGAATATATGCTACTAATAATGAATAAATAAAATCAACTTCAAAATATGGCAATAGAATTCATTACATTGAAGCAACTCTAATAATATCCACATTTCCTGCCATAATTAATATTCCTGTTGGTGAAATGTGGAATGTGCAACAATAAAAAAAAACCTTCCCGACTATTCCAAAAGAAAGTAAAGATTACGATACAAAAGCCTATTATAACAAGATCAACCAAGAGCAGCAAGTATTACACCTATGTATACTGCAAACACTTTTTAAAAATTTAGTGAGCATGTACTTAAACTACCAATTTTCATGTGTCATCTTGTTCAGCCCTCAGGATATGGCTTACACAATTCTAATTTACTGAAATATATGCATGTACATTTACACAGGTACATCTACACACACACACACACACACACACACACACACACACACACACGCACACACACACACACACACACACACACACACACACACACACACACACACACACACACATGCTCGGCTCACAACTGAGAGGGCCTGGGTTCGAGTCCCTGGCATGGTGAGGCAAATGGGCCAACCTCTTAATGTGTATCTAGCCCCTGTTCATCTAGCAGGGATGAACCTTGAGGGATTGTCGCCTTAGTCTCAGTGTGTAGATCAATGGTTCAACTTTACAGGTGGATTGGGAACGGAAAGGAGGTGACATGAGAATAAAATAGAAAGGGCTAGATATTATGAGAGAGAGAGAGAGAGAGAGAGAGAGAGAGAGAGAGAGAGAGAGAGAGAGAGAGACAGAGAGAGAGAGAGACAGAGAGAGAGAGACAGAGAGAGAGAGAGAGAGAGAGAGAGAGAGAGAGAGAGAGAGAGAGAGAATATATTATATGCTACTACAGTACATGGAACAATACCACACTTCATTCACCACTTTCCTCTGTTACAACTCAGAAGTGCAATTAGTTTCTATGAAAAAAACTAAAGTTTCACACAACACATCACTTCATTCTTACCCAAAAGGTAATAATATGGAGTGTGAACATTAGCACGCACTACTTCTGGTCCTCCAACTAGTTGAGCAAGGGCCTGATGGACTTCACTGTGAAATACAGAAGTTGGAACAGCAACTGAAAAAAAAATGAAAATAAAAATAAACAAAATAATAATAATAATAATAATAATAATAATTGTGCCAGTGAATTGTGCAGATTCTTAACAAATCAATTTAAGGAATTTCATTGCCTAAGTCCAAGAACATGAAAAAATTTAATGTCCAGCTTCAACAAAAAATACATATATAACCAAATAAAATTGATTAAGAAATAAAAAAAATCACCTGTTTCCAGAAAATCTTCACAATACTTTTCATGAAACCATGGAATATTTTCTTCAGGATGATCAAGACACACAGCCCGGTTCAGCTCCATGAGCAAGTGACGCACCCTCAGTGGATAGGTGGCCTGCAGGGAGGAAGCAGTGAAACTGAGCCATTTCGGTAGTGCTAACACTCACATTTTGTACAGACCCTTTCCTTGGGAGTAAGCACAAGTTGTGAATGCTCTCAAGTCAAGTCTTCACAATGGCAACTCCTGTAAAAAAAATAATTAAAATAGATAAATAAATAAAAAAACAATAATGAAAAGATACAATCCCGTCACTAGTACATACATTATTTATTGACACTTCCAAATCTACTAAACTCTTTTCAATTTCTTATTCGGGAACAAATTTTTCATTCTTCACCTGTAACATTATAGCCTCTCTCACTTCTTCTCACAGGTCACAATGGTGGTAATAACGACTTTGTGTGTATTTAACTAGTTGTAGTTTTACAAGGCCTGGGCATTATGCTTGTGTGGCCCTGTCTCCATACCTACAATTGTCCAACTTTTCTTTAAAGCTACGCACACTCCTGGCTGACACAACATCTTTACTCAAGCTATTCCATGCTGCTGTGTGTGTGGGTGTGTTTGTATGTGTGTTCTCTGTTGGCACTTTCTGACCTCCATTGATTGCTGCAGAACCATCACATACGTCAAAGTAGGTAATTTCACTTATGGGGATTGCTCTTACGGGGAAGTTCTCCAAAGGATGGATGGAGAGACTGTTTACATTGGTAATGAATGTCTCTGCGGGGCCACCTAAGGCATCATTGTGATACAGTGGAACCATGCACGCTCTGAGGGCTTGCCAAGCATATAGGTTAAAATCCTGGACACAGTTCAAGGGGAAATTGGATATCCACTCAGGGAAACGGTACCCAAATGAATGGGCTACAGATAGGAGGTCTCACTTAGGTGGTCTCCTTTAGCTCATAAAATACTGTGAAAAGCTCACATTGTATGAGAAAAATAGATTGAACAGGAATCACAGAATGAGAGGAGAGTCAAAACTCTGTATGGGGTCCATCACAAGAACAAATAAAATCATGGCCAGAGATCGCCTTGCTGCATGCCTAGACTTGACCAGAAGCGGTTGCACACGAAGTGGAGTGGTGAAGGCTATAATGTGTGTGTGTGTAATTCATTGTCGCGGTCACGGTCGCCTGCTGGTCACCAACCAGCCAGCTTTTTCCCTACAGAGCGAGCTCAGGGCTCATAGACTGATCTTCCGGTAGGGCTGAAACCACATCACACACTACACACCGTGGCCACAACCCCTGAGTTACATTCCATACCTACTTGCTGCTAGGTGAACCGGGACTAGATACACCTTGCCCATTTGCCTCACTGCCCCCGGGACTCGAACCAAGGCCCTCTTGGTTGTGAGCTGAGCGTGCTAACCACTACACTACGTGGTGTGATTGTTATATCAGCCTGCATCTGAGAGACTCATTGTTTAGATCAATATCATATAAATTTCTTCTTTCTTTATTTATTTTTTGCTCTTTTTAATGGTATATACAAAGTTATAATGAAGAAAATTATAAGTATGTGTTACATGTGATGTCAAGAGGGCATGCCAGATGTTTCGGGTATCAAAATCGATTGTTAAATATGCTTTCTGCTCCTATTTTTTTTGTGTGTGTATTTACTTTTCATTTTTCTATAGTGTCCCATAATATTAAGTGTTCTCTCTAGCCACAGTATAGCAAAATAGAAAGTTTTAAGGACTAATACTTTTCTTATTACTTTTAAGTCCATTATCATATCATCCAATATATATTTTTTCAGCTAAATAACATAATTATCTTAATATCTATTCTAAAGACATCCCATTCAGGTAATTATGCCATTTACCAGAAAAATAAGACATTATACAACTTGATGATGTATCTAATTATAATTTTTCATCTGAACTTTGCATATAGCTTTAGAGAGAGGAAAAAAGAAAAGAGAGAAAAAGAGGAGAAATTTACATGATATCCATAGAAAAATTTTTTTAACACAGTTCTATAAGTCAAACAACCACTGACTGATTTCCATAAATGTTCGTAAAATGCCATATTGCATTAGCAAGTTTGTATTTTGAATCACCCCATGACAGCAGGTAGAATTATTACACAAACTACACTGCAGGAACACACAGGACCCATAAGTGATACAAAGTGAAAGGGTTCATAAGAAGACCTCATACACAGTTCTTTCTGACAATGTTTATCATGCATCTCTAGCTTTCCTGAAGGTAGTAAGGCTTATCTGTGCTGTAATCAGCTGTAATGACAGCCCAAACAACTCGCAGAATCTCATGATTCCTGATTCCTGAGACTTGCCATACTAGCAAAGCATCTTGGAAATATTTTTTTCTAGTGTTCCACATTTGTAATGAAGTTTTCTTATTTTTGGTTTTATTTGTGTGGGTTAAACAGCCATATTATTTCTAAGATGCTTTGCTGGTATGGCAAGTCTCGGAAAACACAAGATTCTGCAAGATGTTCGTTTGGATCACCATATTTGTCATTACAGTTCATCACAGTACAGATGTGCCTCATCTCTAGGAAAGCTAGTGATACATGATAGAAATTGTAAGGAAGATAATTTCCTATCACTTTTGGGTCCTGTGTGTCCTTGCAGCGTAGTTTCTATAATACTTAAACCTTTCAGTTAGATGCTGTTACTATAGCAATGACTATCATTTATTCATTCCAGCTGAGAGGCACACAAAAGTGCTTGATACAGGACATGTGCTACATGAAGCATGGGGTGCATGTCTAGTCACTTTCAAACACAGCCTTGTGGTCCAAGAACAAATTAATCTATTTCACATGGCATTTAAACTACCTAAAATGGCCATCATAGATTAAAATTTAACATATAATGACTTTCAAGCATTCAAGCTTATGAACAGCCCCTCAGAACCTACTGTGTTTATAAGTTGGGGACGGTCTGTTTACACACATACACATACAGATGCACGCGCATGCACACACACACACACGCACGCACACACACACGCACCCACACACACACGCATGCACAAACACACACACACACACACACACACACACACACACAACACACACGCACACACACACGCACACACACACACACACACATACACACACACATATATATATATATATATAATTAAGTTAAATATACCTTTGAATAGCAATTCTCAATTTCTTCATCCAACTGATCCATAAATTTAAGGTTAAAGACACCGCGAATGACTTCTGAAGGAAGATGACCATACATGTTCAGTGCCAAGCACATCTGTAGAATACTCAGGCCCCTCATGTGGTGATTCTCTCTGGAAAATAGTTTTTGATAAAGTACATACAAGTACCTCTCTTTTTACATATTTGTTTTATGCACTTTTGAATCTAAGAGACGTTAAAAACCCAAATAAATTTTTTATTTACTGACTTTTCACTTATATGTGATATTTTATTTGTGCTACCCAAACAACAACAGTTACATAAACACACACATGCATACAATATATATACAGGTATCTCTTTTTATGTGAGTGTTTTACAGATTTTGAATTTACGCAAGATCCAAAATTCAAACAAATGTTTAATTTACAATATTTTTCAACTTATATGCAATATTTCATTGAGTTGCCACCAGATGTCTCACGCAAAAACCTGTGCGCCACCCAAATAAGTCACACACACATACGTGCATACAATCAATACATTATTAACACACACACACACACACACACACACACATATATATATATATATATATATATATATATATATATATATATATATATATATATATATATATATATATATAATTTTTATTTAAATCATTATTTTTCATTCTCAATATAGGTAACACTTCAATAATAATAATAATAATAATAATAATAATAATAATAATAATAATAATAATAATAATAATGTAATATCAAAATCACAATTTTTTTTTTTTTTCAAATGAATTTAATTTAAATCAAACCAGCACTGCTAAAAATGATTGGTGTAGAGAAGATTTAGGGTCTTAATATTCATGAGCAGAAGTGGAAAATACAAACTGCAAGAAGGTGTTTGTGCAGATTGCCAAGAGATCCTCCACTTTCTTTGAATTGTAGCCAATGCAGTAGAAGCATGTCAGTACCACTTCCATTGTATCTATCAATATATACTCCTTGTTCTTCAAAACGTACTCACTTATGGCTTCAAGAATCTGGAAAATATATTTTCTAAATCAAAAGAATATTCCCAGAGTATTATACATTTTTCAGTACTTAAATTACGTGCCCTAATCAGCAATAATTAAAAATCCATCCATTAAAATCCATCTTACTATATAATTAATGCTTTTTGCTTGATTTATTATTCTAATCATTAATCTTTTCAAAATTATCATTTTTAAAATAACCATTGAGAATTATATGGTAAGGTAAATTTAAATTAATGCTGTGATAATTTGTAAATGTGTAATTACTTGGTAGTAAGAAGAATAAAATAAGTGGGAAAACTTTGTGAAATGATATTAATGAATACCAAAAGACTTTGAGAGAATATAAATAATATAGAAATATTAGGTAATTCAACTGTTAGGAATGTAATGCTTGAAAGTATCACTGCTAGAGTGCATGGTGTGACTGAAGAAATTAAATTGAAAAAAGAATGAAAGGCTTAAGCACTGATGGAGAAATATGATTAGAAATATCTTCTTCAGGAAGAATCACTATCATAGTATCACTTTCAATCAAGAACAACCCAGAATGTAATATAGACATGAATGTAAGATCATCAACCTATGCTTATACAATTCACATTATTCACCTCTGGAGCCAAATATAATGTGGAGGTAAGACATAAACAGATTTCTTTTATGTAGCGTGAGTTGAGTTCATCAAGGTGAGGAGAAAAGGCAAATATGATTCTGTCAAAAGTGAAAGTTCTTGGGGATCCACGACGGTTGAGGTAGCCTCGTGCAAGGTTAATAATTTCAGCTAATGATTTTGCTGCCTGAAAAGGAATACAAGTTGTTCAATACATACATACACCTTCTAGTTTGCAGATATAATATAAAAAGCAACACTTAAAATGAAAAATAGAGCTAGTTTTATCTACTTATATATGTACTACTATACTGTATATGTACATAAAATAATACACAGAAAGACATGCTATTCTAAAAAGCCTATTTCCAATTAATTCCCTATAATTCAAGAACAGAGTTACACATTCAAACATCCTTATTGACTAGCATCTTCCTTTGTTTATATTAGATCTTACACAGAATAACAAATTATCCTTGTACTATGAGTGTAGTATTAGCACACATTCTTGTATTTTTACTAATTCTTTAGAGCAGGACTTTTTTTATGAAACTTTAATCAGGAGGATGTCTAGTACCTGATTAAAGTTAAAAACAACACATACATAAATAAAGGAAAAATACACACCTTCAAAAACTCTTCAGTCCTGGCATCCAACATCCGACAAATAGTTGTAATCTGCTGCATCAATTTTCTCTGCAGGTTCTTCCGATTTAGGGCTAATGAAATCTGTATCCCACGAGAAATGGACATGGTGTCATATATTGAAAACTGTGGGCCACAACGTATAACTTTTTCATAAACAGCTTCTGGTATTCCTTGTTTGGAGGAATAGCCAATGATGAATGCTGACATACTGGCAACTTTGTTGGGTAAAACTCCACAGCAAGTTTCCAGATCCTTCATAAGCAAGGCTGACATGGTCCTCTCCAGAGCAAAGTTTCTGTAGGTGCCACCAAGGTTATTGTTGAAGTACATGTATCGCTGGTACA
>CM035179.1:11611078-11644761 GCA_020233015.1 Callinectes sapidus
GGAGAGATGAGGAGAGAGAGAGAGAGAGAGAGAGAGAGAGAGAGAGAGAGAGAGAGAGAGAGAGAGAGAGAGAGAGAGAGAGAGAGAGGCCTCAAGCCATTGCAGTCCTCATTAATAAGAAAAGGCATGTGGCCTTGCTGTTGCTGTGATAAGTTCATCTTCTTGATCTTGCCACTAGTATCCTGACCTATCAAATCCAGTAAATGTGAAACAGAGCCATGGCAGCATCAACACTGCTGCTTGTTTATTTTCAGTGGTAAAAGGTGATATCTGACGTCATTTTAGCTTTCCCTACCAATAAAAAAAAAAATTTTCCCACCAAGAATCCAACACTGTAGGGGGCAGGAGGCCCCCCCTAAAAATCTCTCATGATCATTATTCATGTTAGTAATCATTGAAATGACTACCATGGTCCAATATAACTTTGATGGCTTATTTTTTTTATTATTTTCTTCCAGATCTTCACAAAACCAAACCCATTTTATATCTACATATAATACAATAATATAGAGTGGAGGAAAAATGCCACCATTCCTCTACCCCCAACAGGCTTGAGGACCAATGGGAATGTGTTTTTTTTCTAGTACAATAACAATTTTCTGTGGGTGTAAATCATCAATCACCTAACACACAACAGATTAGGTAAAGCAATGGTAGCAAAGGTTAAACTAGGTTAGGTTAGAATATTTCAAAAATGCTGTGAAATTTTCCATACGTTGTTTGAGTTATGATTGCAGAATGTGTATAATGGGTGTATTTTAAGTGATTCTGATCACATATTTGCTGCTTTTGGTGATTCTGATAATTTATTCCCATGAAAATGCTTGTTCTCATCTCACTACACCCGAAAACCCGATATTCCCACTAATCCTCAAGCTTGTTGGGGTTACCATTAGAGGGTTGGTAACATTATATGAATACAATGGGTTCTGCAAAGATCTGGAAGAAAACAGTAGTTGAAAATAAGGCAATAAGTAATTTGCAAGGGAAAACACATACAAGAAAAGCATTTCAGAAAGATGTCTTCTTTCCAGCGGTGATTTTCTTTTCTTCATGTCAGTGAGATTTGCAGCATACTCTAGTAATACCCAGGAGAGCAAGGTAGGGTAAAAACTATTTAGTAACATTAATAGCAAAGGAGTGACTTGCATGGGATAGTGTAAAGACAGTGTTTTAAAAAACTGTTTGCCTTCCTTTGTGTCAGTGAGACTGACAGAAAACATGTAATAAAACCAAAAATAAGGTGCTGGTTATACTGGTTCATTAACTTATTATACTTTACATTTATGATTTTCCTTTAGCCGGCTAGTTTTGACTCACATTGATGTTTTTGAAAATCAACACATCGCGGCAGGAACAGTTAGATTGGGTTACGTTAAACCAATATAATATAATGCCGCGCAATTCTTGATATTTACCGTGACCTGAGGCCGCGGCTACAAACAGCTGTCTTAACCTTATAGAAAAAAGGTTGTTTATTTACTCTGAATATGCTAGTAACTTTCTCCCCTCACCTCCTTGAAGTACCAGTTTTATCTTTTCTGTAGCAAGGGATGGGAGCCACGACCTGTCACTTCACATGCTTCGTCAAGTTATGTACCGTGACCCATGTCAGGTATGTTCCAAACGGCTACTTTTGTCTTGTTTATGATGTTGTGAGGCTGCGATGATCCATGAGAATCGTATGAACTCTGGCGGAAACTTATAAGGACATTCCAAGCGTGTTAGTTGTCCTGTCTTCTTCAGGGAAGTACAGGTATAGCGAATGGACGGTCACAGGAGGACATGCCTGCCTCCCGCGGGTTTGTTTACATCAGCTGGGCTGGCAGGGTCAGGGTTGCCAGATGGTTGATAGGAGTTGACGGTCAGTGATCTCGGATATCTCATGGCCAAATCGGCCAAACTTTTACCAATATCAGCCAATTTTCTTAACGCCTTCTCTGTGAAACTCCCGATAAAGCCTAAACAGGCCTACCCTGGCTCCCCGCCGGGACCGAGGACCCGACATCACTCCCTCCTGCAACTCACCATCCTCTCTCCCTGCTTCCCTTCTTCCTCACCCCCCTTCTGTCTTATTTTATTATTTTATTTTATTTTATTCCAGCGAGTAGAATATATTCTCCCTGTATCGATCAGCAGCAATAACACACACACACACACACACACACACACACACACACACAAGTACCGTTGAAAAGACTGGATTAACAAAAACAAAGATCAAATCGCCAACAATAACAAGATTTATATTTTATCCTTTTAGATGAGGCTTGTAGACCAGACTACACACCATCCACCTTTATAAGTTAAGTGGTCAACCCTGGCACATCTATTGGTATCTACTACGGTATATGTTTCCTGAGACCCAGCTGGCCTTCAAAACATTCAAGCACGTCAGGATTGTCCTTTAGAAGAAAGCAAAAACTCACTAAATCTGACCAGATGCAGCTAACATGATTTTATCTCCTAGAGGCCTCTGCACCCTCGGCTCACTATAGAGCTTTGTGCTACCACTGGACACACAAGGCCCCATCAAATTCTCCAACTAGAGTGTGGATATCATAATTATTAGAGTCAGAAACAGGGACAGATACTTTGAATGGAAATTTATCAAGTGCGAAGAATTTAAGTAAACAAAGTATTCATGACATTTGATGTGCTCTTTGGATGTAGCTAAATGCAATACAAAATTGTTGATGCAATCAAGTGCCGCACATCAAGGAGACAGGAACGACAGTTGAGTTATGTAGGCATGTAGAATCATAGAGGTGTATCAGTTTTTTTTCTAAATACTACAAAGAGTATAGACTACAGTAATGGTTCTGTATAATTCTGCCTCCTTACTTTTTACCTTTTCCTTCCAGATCTTTACAAAATCCATTGCAAACATATCATGTGCAAGTATAAAGTGGCAGAAAATGTCCCGTACTCTCCTGTTGATACAGATGACTTGTGATTTCTCCTAAGCTATGTTTTTGTATTACCACCAACAGGCAGAGACCTTTGGGAATGCAGGGTTTTCAGGTTGCATAAGATGAAAATGATTTTTTGAGGGGGAGTTAATGATAAGAATCATTTAAAACAACAAATGTGTAATCAGAACCATTTAAAATGCACCCTAAGGTACATTCTGCAATCACGATGAAACAATGTATGAAAAATTAATGTCATATTGGAAAATACATCGCTATTACCTGCTTCTTACCTGGTTGTGGTCCCAGCGAGGGAACCCCACATAGCTAGCATGCCAGCCCAAGGAGGATAGGGAGAAGAGTTGATGACATGTAATGAATGGCTGGAAAGTGTGCTATTAGCCAAAAATAAATGTCAAAGGTTTCACAGCAATTGTGCTTTATATATTTTAACCTAACTTAAACCAAACCTAAGTTTCACTGCCATGCCTTAAATAATCTAACCTAATCTCTAAATTAGACATAACCTAATGTAAATGTAGCTGAAATCCCCATGTACTCACAGGTCCTACTTGCGAGTAGATACAAAAAAAACCCTGGCTTTGGGGAAATCCTAAGTCACTTGTAGCATCAAGTGATATTTTACGCCCATTTATAGTATCGGATGATGTATATATAATGGGTTTTGTGAAGGAAGGAAGTAGTAAAAAAATAAGGAGGCAGAGTTATATTGGACCATTGCTGAGACTACTTTGATTACAAAAGTTTGTACATACTGATTCCTAGGTCACATATTTTAAGGAAAATATTTAAATAACTAATTAAAACTGGTGTAGATCCCAAAAGAATCATTTACCTACTTGTTTCATTGAGAATGTGCCTGGAACACTCGCACATTCCTTTCTCTGCATCCACACCCAGTCTACCACTTGGCTGCCTGCACATACATGCCATTACCTGATGCTGCATTGTCCTCCTCTAGGATCTGACCGTTCACTTAGGATGGCCTTGCCTTCCCTTTGTCCCCAGCAGTGACCATGCTGACCGCCCTGTATACCTGGGTGGGTCACCCCATCAGTCTCATGTCTGCCTTGTCTTAGGAGGAAATTTGTGTGACTCCAAGCAGAACTTGAGCATCATTTTATTTGTACTCAATGCACTCCATAGTGTACTGCACTTGATGCTCCACTGCCTCTATCTGCCACTTTTATCTATGATTTGTATTAGCTATCAAGAAGAATTATTAGTACAAGAGAGTGAAAATAATCAAATATGTATTGTTAACTTTATGTAATGACAATGTTGGAAATCTTAATGTTGTCAGGACATAAAGGATTCTTGTCTAGCTCTCCCCTCTCTCTTCTTTTGTTCAAGATCATGAGATGGGACTTTAATTAGGCAATCAAACCTAAAATATTTGACCTGTGACTCGGCACTGTAGACTTGATGGGTGCAAGACAATAACCTTCAGTGAAATGGGAAGGCATAGTTCTAGAATGTAAAAATTAATATCAGTGTGAGAGAAATATATTTGTAAGTCTATTTGAATTTATACTTCCTGACAAAATCCATACTGGCATGTATTTATAAATAGTTACACTTTAGAACTTCATGGGAATAAATGGTGAATATAATTTATTTATTCATAGTTATCTTTCCAGGGAGGGACCAATGCTGCCGACACAAGAAAAAAACATGAATAGGAATGCTGAGGCATTCACAGATCATGCCCAGCCTGCATCACCCTGGGACAACACATCATCTCATACAGGAAATAAATATAACAAACCTCACTCTAAGACAACGGTTTTTGGTGCTTCCTTAAAGACTAGGCTGCACTGCAATCATTTGGTGCCAAAGTGCAGGTGTTCCAGCAAAAGTAATAGGAAAAGAACGAATAAAAGCAAGAATTTAGTGCAAGGACATGGTCTTCAACGAAGAATAATAAATTCTAGCTCCACTTTACCCAAAGATAAGATGAATGGAAGGAAAATCTATCAAGGTAAAGATGATTCTCTATCAATTTGTGATCCTTCATGGAGAACCAAACTAAATCACTCCTATGACAGATCTGAAAATAATAATAAAAACCAACATCACAAGTATGAAAATGGAGATGCAACAATTTTGAAGAAGAAACTCCGTTTTGAAGATGAAGTGATAGATGTTAAAGGAAAGTATAACCCTGGTCAAGTGACACATTCTGTGAAAGATACTAAAACTGACAAAAGTCCAATGCAAGATGATATTCTGCTTTCATCTACTGCACAAGTCCCACGTACACATGACATAAGAAACTCCAACAAAGATCTAGAGAGGAAGGCTAAGCAAACATCCAAATATTATTGCAAACTCTGTCAGGAACTGGATAAGAGAGATTTTGGTGGAACTAAGAAAATAAAAATAAAATATCAGGTGGATGATAAAAAGCAAGGAATTTCAGAGTTTCATCTAGAACATTGCAATTCCATATCAAGCCAAGAAGTTTGTTTTTTATGTAAAAGATATGGAGATTCTAAGTGCATCCATAATGAAAATTACTGCAGGATTTGCAATACACATGTTTATTGCTCACAAGAGGACATAAGAAAAAGTGAACATCATTTACACCATCAAAGCTCCCCTCCAGCAAGTATTGTTGGTGGTGAAGACAAACACTCTTCTTTGAACAAGATCCCCTATGAGCCAAGAACAAAGTTCGTGAAAAATTTAAAAGAAAAGCTAGAGATGAACTACATGAAGAATAAATCTGATGTAAGTTGGTTATAGATTTTTAAGTGAATAGTTAGTATGTTTCAGGTTTCCTGGTCATTACTATCTTATTTTAGGTATAGGGAAGTGAGAATTTGTTTAATTTTGCTATCATTTGTGGATACTTGAATATGTATAATATAGTGTTGAAATATGAAATACATGGGTGGATTTTTTAAAATTTTCTCTGACCAAATTTGAATGATGAAGTGAGCAAACTATTTTCAGCAAAAAAGAACCAATGTGGAAACTGATGCTGCATTGAGAGAGTCCAAGGGATGCAAAGAACCACCGAGGCACCAGGCCAATCAACAACACCACAAACATCATGGCAAAAAATGTAAGCTGGTAACAGATTTATTAGGTGTTGCACAGGAGAAGCTTCAGAACACAATTCTGTACATATAGATTTTGTGTCCCCTGATGTTTTATACATTATAATTTCCTATCTGTAAGGATTGTTGATGGGAAACCCGAAAGAGATAAAATTTGAAAGGTGATTTATTTATTGTTTCTTTTGTAAAGAAAATTTGCAATATGCTTATCTCTCTTTAAGTAACTAGTTTGAATATTTTGGTAGTCTGTGCTTAGCTGTAGATCAATGATGGGAGCAAATTTGTCTTTGTGATGGTGAATGCCAGTGAGTGATATCTCATGTGAAATAAATTTTGTACTAGACTTGAAAATATTCATCCATTAGAATGTGTTCACCTGGAGCAGATGAATTTAGAAGGAAAATAATGTTTCCATCAAATAGTAGAACATTTTAATAGAGATTCAAAGTTGTCAACATCAATAAAGTTTGGTGTATACCTGTATGTAATATCCAACTTAAGGTAGAAAGATTTACAGCAAGAGCTCTCATTTACATTATATGCATGATTTTCATGAAGGGAAAATGGAAGTTTGGAAGAAATTAGATAAAATTTCATCTATAGAAATCTTCCTTTTCTTTCATTGAAAATATAATATTTTTTCCTTTTTTTTTCTAACTATACAGGAAATCAGGAATTATCCTAATAAGCTGCCTGTCTGCTAGAAGTGAAGGACATCTCCTTCATACTTATTCTTTACTGAAGCCTTATATTTATTAAGAGCATCTGTTCGAATCTAATGATAAGAATATTATTTCAAAATTACCCTTCAAACATTAGCCATTTAAATACAAGTAACAAATGTCTTACTACTATTAGATAGCAATGGACACCATGAGCTTCCTCAGTGAGAAGTTACTGTAAACAGGAACAGGAAGTGAACTCTTTATACGTACAATCAATCAAATAGGCAGAGCTGAGCCTGGCTTTAATTTTTTCAGGTGCAACTTTGACTTTGCAACTTTGCTGCTACTGAATCTGGTGTGACTGCAACTTTCCAACTTTATTTTTTGGCCCCACTCCCACATACGACTTTGTGACTGCCACATTTTTTTCTCAGTGCGACTTCAATAAATTACTAAGTAAACTTCAGCAGAGAATTACATTTTCATTTATTAATTAACTAAATTTATTATTATTATTATTTATTTATTTATTTATTTATTTATTTTCTCTTAAAATACAGCCTAAACTAACATTTGCAGACCCTCCTCCTCCTCCTTCTCCCCCTTCATGTCCTCCGGGCCCATCTTCTCCAGCTGCAGCAATGAAAAATTAAGAAAAGTCATCTATGTTCCTCTTCCAAATCATGGAAAATTGGTGATGCAACTTTGCTTATTACAACTTTTTAAAAATGCTTGCAACTTTTGCCTTCATGACTTTCAAATTCATTGTACAACAAAGTTGCAAAGTTTAAACTCAGTGCCACAACACCCAGCTCTGCAAATAGGTAACTCTTCTATTCAGCCACACAACCCTGAGATAAAGAAATATAAAAGATTGGTGCTATTTTACATGAAAACACCTTGCATTATTGTGAAACACATTTTAGAACCAGCCCAAAGTTCAAGCCTTACTCAGTTTTTAATTAAATGGTTTCCTAAGATTGTTTTGATATATTGGATACATTCACTGTATCACTAGGCCAGATTATAAAGTAAAGCTTATAAACTGGAAGTTGCATCCCTCCTAACTAGTCTACCACTGTGCATGTACTGTATGTGTTTATGTGATTAGTTAATTTACCACCATTCAACTTGTAAGAGATTTGACCAGTGCAACTCAATATCGTCGCAATGTAAGATGATTAACAAAATTTTTTTTTTCATTTTAGGTCTTCATTACTACCAGCAGAATGAACGTCTGTTCTTGGAGCCAACAATAACCAACAGAAAGGGGCAAAGTCTGTGTATTGAGTGTAGTGCACCACAGCCTAGGGATCCTCATCGAGAACCTTACCTCTACCACATCACTCTGGGAGGTTTGGAAAAAAATGCTGGTAAAAAGCATGGTACTGCTTCAATTAACCAATTTTCAAACAGCGGCAAGGAAAATAATAGAGTCAGCCATATGAAATCAAAGAAAGTAACAGCTGATAAATCAAGGTTTGTGTATGCCAAATTAAATGACAGAATTGATAATATTTTGAGTGGAGGAGACATACATTCTACTTTTTCAAAACACTCTGCTCCATTAAGCTTTCCCATTTCTTCATATACTAAGAGATCTCCCAGCAGATCAATGGCACTAATGGACCACATCATCTGAGGTGTGTAGATTGCTCCCTGTTATTTGTGTACGTATATGTAAACTAGTCAAGGTTATTTGTTAGTGAGAGCAGGCTGAAATATATAGTTTATGTGTGCAAGTTGATCAAAGAATATAAGATTCCAATTCAGCTCATGTCTCCATGTTTTTAGTGTGTGTGTGTGTATGTGTGTGTGTGTGTGTGTGTGTGTATTGAATTGCTAGGATTTTGTTCTTGAGATCTTTGAGTCATTTTGTATTGTGCATAAATGAGATACCCATGTTAGTACTTACAAGTTTATGCATTAATTCACCTCACTAGTGAGTGGCTCTTTTACTCTTTCAAAACTCTCATCATATCAGTAGGTGTTTTAACACTAATGTACTAGTTTACCTTTTCAACATTTTGTTAAAGCAGGCATCTCAAACAAATTTTTTCCTTGAAGTGCAAATTTACAAACTTAACACGCCTATAGACTTTCACAACTTTAATTCCACCAACTTCTTAATTTCTCCACTTGCAGGATTTAAAGTTTTTAGATGCATTTTGTCGAACTTGCTAGCTCTAGTCATTCATATTATTGTCATGCTTTATTCATTATTGCTTTCATTTGACACAACATAATTTCCATTTGTATGTAATCCATGAAAAATAAATAAATAAGCATGTTACTGTTGTTGCCATATTAAATTTGAATTTTCAGTGATCACATAGACAGGATCCAATTACTAACACATGTTTTTCATGATATCAAGGATGGTGTTGTATTTTGCATTTTATCTGAGCTGCCCGAAGATACAAACTGACACTGTTAAATACAAAAGTCATCACTGACAGCAGAATATAAACTTGGTCACACTTTTATTATACATAGTTCTTGAATTGAGTAAGCAGGCACAAGAACACTGTAAAGATGTGTACTTTGCACTTATTTTTTTAATCATCATCTTTTCTCGATCTGTAGGCTAGCTTTCCAGGAAGGAATATTATCCACAGATTATCAGTGATCTCTGAAAGAGGCAGTGAAGTGGAAATAGTGTGTATGAAGCTTTTATGCTCACACTGTCTGCTTGGAATATTTTCATACACTTATGCTAAACATTGTCCGTAGCACTGTCCTGTATAGTAATATGTGTGACGTTGTATAGCATGCATGTGACATATTACCATTATGTGGTGAGCAGTTTTTCAGATAACTTTATAGAGAAAATGATAGGTGTTAATGTGAATTTTATAGGTTTTCCAATAATCATGCACCATATTATTGTTGATAGAATATAGAATCTCGTTGGCCAATCCAGGTGTCTGTACACAACTGGCCAATATTCATTCATACCAGGGACTGCATATCACTGCCACTGTCGCATTCCATGTTAACTCAGCTCAAACTCTACATTAAATTAGTGATAGGACAGAAATAACAAAGATCTTACAAATATTCATAATTTCTTTGACAATAATAAATATCTTTTGTTATCTTGAGAAACCATAGTCACCATCATGGGATGAAAGGAGAGGTGCATATTGCGCAAGGGGCTGTTGCCCTTCTTACTATCCCATGACTTGTTTGAGATACCTCTTCCCTCCCATATGACATCCTTATTACTTGCAAATTATCTTCATTTTGCTTCTCTCTCTCTCTTGATGGGAGCTGGGTGGCATAGTTGGTTAAGGCGGCTCACCTTGGGCCTCCGGTGCATGTAGGTGGCCCAGATTCAAATTGTTGTTGTTGCCCAGTGGGAGATTTAGTGTTCTGTTAACCCTAGCAGTGCCATATGATCTAAGTTGTTGCAGCACCTAATGGAATAATTTTCATTTTTCTCTCTCTCTCTCTCTCTCATTGTTTTGAAACTGTATAATGACCACAGAAAATTTTATAAGCCACAAGAAAACTCACAAAACTTTATCAGAAGTACGGTAATAAAGTCACAGTGTGGTTCATAGCTGATTTGTTTTTCTTATACTTCTTTGAAACATTTGCTTTGCTTGCCAACCTCAGACAAATCTCAAAACCAAGTGACCTTACAAAAAAAAATGAAAATTAGTACATTTGAGAAGTGATTAAATGTCAAATTTCAGTTTTAAAGAAACACTAACCTCTTCCTTACCTCTGTCAGGTTTTCAAATACACATCATATTGTGTTGGCAATAGATTATTATTGGTTCAAATGTGGAATGTCCTATGGATTGAGGGCCTGCTCCCTGAGGCTGAGTGGGAATAGTTGGTGCTTCATGTCTGCCTCAACCTTGTACTTGCAGCAGATGATGTTTATTTCCTCCACATTATATCATGAGCTAGGTAATCTCTCAAGTAGTAGCTGAGCAGCAAACATTCATCCATCAACCACAACCATTAGCAGGTTCTATATTGAGGATCAGCATGCATCTTCAGTGGCATCAAAATATTTTTCTCTCATTTTGAGTATGGTTTCACTTACATTTATGTAAACATTGCACATCATATTCTCTATTGCCAAGAAAGTTGTAATGTAGGGATTGTTTGTGGGTGGTAAAAAAGTATTTTCTTATATGAAACCATATAAACTATTTTCAATTTACATAATGAAATTATATACATATTTGTAACTACTTGTCATACTGGACTAGTGAGGTAATATTATTTTCCCATCTGTAACTTGAGAGCTATCAATGTTGACAATTATGTGAGTGCAGTCTTGATTACATTAAGGTTTGCATGTGGTAAATCACTTATTACATTTTATTCTTGTTCAAATTTTACCACCTCACCAATGCATAACATGCATTCCTGATAATCATTACAACATATATATTAAATATCTCTGAAAACACAATATAAAGTTTTAGTGAAAATGCAAAACTTATTTTATGTTGAACAAGCTTCTTAGTACTCTTGTTTCAAATTGCATTTGACAAATTTGCGAGTTCCCCATCCCATCTTTTTTAATATGCTACCCTTGTTCATCTTGTTTCTGCATCGTGATTGTTCCAGTGGTCTACTGATAATGTTCCTTTTTAATAGTGGTGTCCATTCTGTCTACATCTCTAGGTCTAGGATGCACTTCCTGCTTTATTGTAACTTAATATTTTGATTAGCACAATAATTCAATGAACAATAACAATAACATCCATCATATTTTACATTCTCAAGCTCCAAAATATCTGCTGCAGGCTGCCTTAGACGTGATGGATAAATGGGTAAAAAACTCAAATTTGCAGTCAGGAGTAATGCTTTTGTTGTGACTAGATTCAAAGTGGTGTCCAAGACTCCAGCCGAAAAACTCATAACCCCCTCCCCATCAGAATGAAAAAAAGGTTTCAAATCAGAGTAGGTCTACATAGTCATTTTCTTTTATGTATCTAAGACTTGGAAAAAAGTCAATATATATATTACTATGTTGTAAAGCTACCAACACCAGATCTAGTGATAAAACACTTGAAATATATAAATATTATAAAATGGTCAGGTACTCTTCCAGTGACTTATGTACAGTCTGCATAAATCAGGACAACAGAGCTACTTATGGAGGCACAGATGAGTGGTTTTGGCATATGAAATATTTTTAGTTAGTAAACATTAGTAACTCCTGAGGCTACTTGCACAAGCATTAGGGATTCATACTGTTATCATTAAGGTGAAGCATGAAGTGGATATCATGCACAAGAATATTTAATGGATTCTGCCATCTCTACCTCCCTACATTACATTAGTTTATTATTAAAGACAACCATATTCAGGAGAGGAATGTTCTCACAGACAAGAATAAAGTTTTTTTGAATGTGCAAAGTGAAGAGAAACATATCCTATGAGAGCATCAAAGCAGTCACCCAGTGAACGTTGTGCCAGTGTCGGCCATGACTGCCGACACTGGCAGCAAAGACAAACTTCTCCTCATATGGTCAACTAATTTTAAAGAAAGTGAACAGGGGAAGTTAAACTCTGGATTTGTATTAAACATTTTATATTACTGAGAATAGGAGACTATAAAATCAATACATTCTGCATCTCGATGAGGATTAAAATGCATAGTCCTACTTATTACGTTGCAACACATTCAAGGTTGATTCCATTCCCAGGGTTATAGCAAGAAGCCAGCCTCATTAATCTAAATTTGGGTTAAGGAAATTAAGATCAAGTTAATATAATTATATACATGTAGAAAATGACCCTACACAATTCCAATTTTGAAGAATACATTTAAGGTTAGTACCATTGGGAACCACCATCAGATTCCCACCTTAGTGGGTGCAAGCTACCCACTTAAAGCAGCACCAATGTTTTCTTGATGTCCCTTATATAAATAGAGGAATAATTTTTCATATAACTCATAATTTACAGGTGATGTTAAAGTGAGAGAGAGAGAGAGAGAGAGAGAGAGAGAGAGAGAGAGAGAGAGAGAGAGAGAGAGAGAGAGAGAGAGAGAGAGAGAGAGAGAGAGAGAATATGACACTGATGCAATGTTCTGACCTCTTGCTACACACTGGTATCTTTGATCAATTACACTTATGTATAGAGCTGAAGTTTTGGAGAGAGAGAGAGAGAGAGAGAGAGAATGTTGGTTGTTTCCTAATGTACGTATACAGCATAACTGTAAAGGTCTCTGAAACTTTCATATATATATATATATATATATATATATATATATATATACACACACACACGGATACCTTGAGTTATGAGTTTAATTTGTTAAGGGACTGAGCTTGTACCTCAAATCGTTCATAATTCAAATTAATCATCTCTATTGAAATACTGAAATGCTATTAATCCGTTCCAGCCTCTGCATCCCTACACTTTCAAAGAAAAATCTTTTTCAATAAGAAAGGAAATTTATAAAAAGAAATATATTGTATAAAACATAACAAAACATGAAAGATAATGTAAAAAAAAAAATGGTTTTAGAAAATATATTAATCTCGGAGATCAGGGATGAATTCCATAGAAAGTTATCCCCCACATCTTAGTACCCCTTCACTTGGTACAGTTCATGAGGTGGGAGCCTACTGGCTGCTCTATCAATCACAGAAAAACTCATTCATGAGCCTGTAGACATTATTCATAGAAGAAATTAAGTTTTAAGTAAGCAAGAGGAAGAGAGAGAACAGAGGCCCATGATAGGTTTGTTTACACTAGTGTAAGCACGGGTGGGGGAGGTAGGCAGAGGAGATGAGAGAAGTTTGTTTTGTTTCATGTCTTTTCAGTTATTTTCATTCACAATAAATGCAGATTTAATTGCTGAACTTACTCGTTACACTCCTAACACTACATTTTATTTATTGTTAAACTTAATTGGTACTTTTTTTTACTTCAATTTTGCCTTACTTTAATTTTCATCTGCATGGTGTTTAAAAAATAGCTGTCCAAGGAGATATGCTTCATCATCCTTTTAAGAATGTTTTTAAGTGAGTCAGGCATGTGTCATTATATAGTGCCACTTGCTTAATTAAGACCCATGGTCGGACAAGAGAAATTTAGCTAAACAACTGGACAAAAATCTCACAACACTACCATGTGATAAATGCTTCTAAGATGGGGAGGAAGGGAAACACGAGAACTGAACGTATCAGAGGCGGAATGCTGGATGTTTGCTGCAACAAATAGCAGTGGCGTACCTGAAACTAGCTCGTAACTCAAGTCACAACTTGAGTCTTTGCAGGCAACTCAAAGCAAAAAATTGACCAAGTCACAGCTCATATCTTGAATTACTCGTGTCAAAACGCTCGTAACTTAAGGTTCCACTGTAAGTATATGTATGTGTGTATGTATGTATGTATGTATATCCCTATGGAGATGAAATAAGAGACAGGACACAGCATCAGATTGAGTGATGTGATGAAGGCAATATTGAGATGACACAGGCAAATAGAGAGTTAATGGGGTGAGGTGAGGCATAGGGGTCTCCATACTTAAGAAAATAATAACATCTACTGAACAGAGATTCATATGCTTAATAACTATAACTCTTAGTTTCACTTACCAGATTACTATGAACACTTGCTGAGGCTAACATGTGTACACCACAGTACATTGAGTATCTACCCAATCATGTGCAAGAGAAAATAAAGATTGTCAGACTGAAAGCTTCACATGGAGTAACTGGAGCTCTGAGGAAGTCACAACCAAGATCAAACAATTAAAAAACTAAATTAAAAAAATTTAAAGGTTCAACCAAAATTAATTTACATCCTAGTAAAGTTGGCACATATGTTGACCTGCTGGAGCTGGGTCAGGGAGACTGACCTGCCAGCAATGACCTGATTTAGTGAATAAGACACCTGACTTACAACTACCTGTGATACCTCTGGTAAGTACAACTATACTTACATTAATATTTGCACATGTCAAGACGAAGGCAAACCCCAGGGGACACTAAACACCCGGGTTATGGCACAAACAGCAACATTGGAGGACTACAGTAAGAAATAACATTTGTGGATTACACCCTCTATCCCCATAACTATTACTTCAATTTACTTATTTTTGTGTAGTTCCATGCTTAAGTACAACAAATGTAAGTACAATAATGAGATGATGAACAGTTATGTACACCTCCGTTACTCCCCATTCAGTCAAGTGCACACTGTTTGGCTCCGTAACTGAACCGGGTCCTCCACAAGTGTGGCCGCCTGTCTAGTTTTGTGTTGGCACATCACCTCCCTGCTTGGGGAGGGCTGCTGGATGACACCATGAAAGGCACATCTGGAGGGCTTGTAAAATACAGAGATACACACAGTACTCCCAGTGTAGCAACAACATCAAGGCACATGTTGCTTTCTCTCGCTGTGAATTTCATGAATTTCATAGGTATCCAAAACAATTGTTAATATAATAATAAATATAAACTGCCATGTAAAAATTGTATAAATTATAACAATATAAGGCACTTAACGGGCATTTTTACATTTAACACGTCATTGTGGGGGTTTGAGTTAGAGTATGGATTAGAGTTAATCCATTTAAATTAAATTAAATTAAATTAAAAGAGAAATAATATTTTCTTTCTGAAGTCAAGTTTTCCGAGACTATAATGATAAATTTTTAATGCCTTTATGCTTTTCTGCTTTAGTGTGAAACACTGATGCTGGAGTCAGAACAGCTGCACCATCACTGACACCCATCACTCCTATGCTGTTCTTTTGGCATCTTACAAAAAAATCCATATATTTGCTTTAATATCTAATAACAGGAGTAGAAGGGGCTCATTTCTAAACTTAACATGACACCTTGTAATAGAGTCTATCGAGATTCATTAAACACCTATCTCTAATCTACTTGATAAAGATACAACACCAACAACACAATGACCCTAACAATAAAGCTGTGACCAAGCTTAACATTAGCACCATCTCTAAATGCACACTTTATGTAGTACCAGTCTCATGTACTCAAAATGTCAACTAATGTCTCACAAATCAATCACCTTCCTCACTGGAGATTCTAAGTAAGAGCTGCCTGTAACTGAGCACTGCCTCACCCTAAGAGCTGCTGTACTCTACGTATATATATGTATATATTTTTTCAAATTTGTATGAGGTTTTTGTTGTGCTACTTAGTATTTCTAAACAATGTTAGTACTTTAAAGTTTAGTTGACAAACTGACAGTTGTTGAGGGCTCTGGGCAGGCAGGAGGAACATGTGAGCACCACGGCCACTATACATGTGCACAATTTCCCTGTGCCCGCCCAACAGGTAGCGGCCCCATCCTCACCCACAGACCAGCAGTGTGGGAGCTGTATGACCCTGAGGTCAAAAGCCTGCCCTTTGGGGGCGGCACTGAGTGGTGGGCAGGGCACGTACCGAAGGTGGAGGAGCTGGGGAGCGATGCGGTGGCACCCTGAGCGCAGCGCGGTTAGTGGTGTATCCTAGGGTGAGTGGTGGTGGTGGTGGTGGTGGAGTGGTTGGTGGTGGTGGTGGTGCCTCAGTGCTGGTCAGTAGTGACACGAGGAACACAAGAGAAGGAGCCCGGGCGGGTTAGCAACGCGCCAGGTCAGCTGAGGGACCAGGATCATCCGAGCCAGAGGGGAGTTAACAGAAAAAGAGAAACGAATGTTAGTACATTACACTGGTGCAGGATGCCCCAGCATCATATTCTAAATATTATTTTTATTATTATGATGATTATTATTATTAATATTAAGAATTTTACACATGAAGGTGCACTGCATTATCAACCCATTAACCCACTGGCTGAGGACACAAAGCTATAGTATGTATGTACAGTGCCCACCTACAGTTGCTCTACAGTGCCCTGCTTGGCAGCATGCATGCGGAACCACCCGCTATGTGAGTGACAGCGCCAGCCACAAACAGGCAGCAAAGTAGGGAAGAGGAGGAGAAAGAGGGACCAAGATAGTAAGCAACCCTTTACTAAAGGGCTAGAAGGAATGCAAGAACACTGACAGCAGTTATGATGAGCATGTTTGGTGTGGTGATGGATGATGTGTTAGTGTGACATGATGACATGATGCATGTAACAGCTGTAAGCCAGATGTCGTGTGCAGTGTCTGTCATCACCTGTGTGTTAGCTAACAGTCTTCCTTAAGCATAATTTTCTACTTTGATAATAACATGAAGATCCACTGAGACATGTCCTCAAGTGGTAAGAATGCTACTATGTGCTGCAACCCAGCCAGCCTGTATCTTCAACTGGCTCTCCCGAGGTGAAAGATCATGGAACACATTGAAAATTGTGATTTTTCATATATTGTTATAATGACATTTAACAAAAAAAATATACACTGTAAAAAGATGTAATTTACATGTGTTTGTGTGTGTGTGTGTAATTTCCTATATGACTCATAACGAAACATGATCTCTTGAACAACGCAAGTCGAGACTGATACAGTGAAAGTATCATAAGTAGATTCTTATGAATTTGTACTATGAATTCACAACTCAAACATAAAATGCTGCTAATAACAGACAAACACATCTTTATACTTAGGTTTGGTTATATATTCCTTATGAAGCAAAGCTACAGTAGATTAATAACAATGAAGCACTGAGATGACCAAGAGAATGTCCAATCAGAATGGTCAGTCTCTTCTTGATCACAGGTAACAAATGTGTTCCTATCGAATGCCCTCAAAACGACACAAGCTAGTTTTCACACACAAAAAATAATAAACAAATAAATAAATAATGAAATAAAAGAATAAATAAATTGGAGAGATTTTACAACTAAACTTGAAGCAAAGTGAACACATTAGATTGATACTAAAGATGAGAGGATAAGGTTACTGCTTAAAGCAAATAAGTGTAATAAATAGGACAGGATATCCAAAAAAGAAACAGTAACAATTTTTCATGAGAGTCCAATACAAATATACTGGGGATGCAACAACAGGTGGAGTGGATTGTGATGTTTTTCTCTTAACAATGCCACTGAAGGGTTTTGTGTAAATCTCTCTTTCATAGCGCACGCACACGCACATGCACACACACACACACACACACACACACACACACACACACACACACACACACAATCAAAATGTTCTTTAAACAACACAATAAAATCCTACACAACGACAACAACAACAAACACATGATGAGCCAGTGATGTATGGTAATGATGGTTGTGTTCTATGCTGTGCTTGTTCAGGAATGTAACTTAACTTCTGGATGTGGCTGGGAGGAGATCAGGAGGGATTCAAAATGGTGAAAGTACCAAGGAGACATAAAGGGTACTAACAAGGCTACTCTACGGCTACTGTCCCACTACTGGCTGGTTCCTCAGGCAGGCTGGTGCGGCTCTTATGACCGTTAGTTGGGTGTACGTTAGTCATGACTACAGCCCAACAAATACCTCATGGTTGGTTAGTGGATCATAACCATCTTGAGTCTTTTTCATCTCAAATAATTATATACATTTCTTGTGCTGAATTCAGAATCCTTAATCAAATATTTCTTCTTGGAATGAAAAGCAATATTTACTCTTCTTCATCAATTTATTCATGACTTATCAATAAGTAAAAATCCAGAGATATACAGATACTTTGGGCTCTTGTAGCTGTGACCTGTACTTCAGACATCAAGGCCGCAATCCTTCTTGGGCCTCAGCTCACAGTGGCATCCTTGCCAGATATCCTTACCAACTATATTCTTAAAGCATAATTTATGTGACTTAAAATACAGTAAAATGGAAACAAATAATGGCTGACCGTTCCCAATGTGTGAGGCCGGCCAGAGAAGTAAAGATTGGGTGTTGCACCAATGAAAAGTTTAAGATGTTTCATATTAAACTTTCCCCAAATGAATTACATACCTTGAAGGATTCAAGTCCTGAACTTCGAACCCCACACAACCTAACATGAGCTCCCAACAAAGCCTTACAACACCCATACGTAGCTTGAATTTTCTGCACGTATTTTTTCTTTTTTTGTGACTATAGCTGACCGACCTCACATGGGATGAGAGGCACTTAAGGATGGGCATGGTGAGAACTCCTCCAGCTGAACCTTATATAATCATTCTCAAAGAAACAATAACTGGAGAATTTATTGAAATTGCACAGAAGAGTAACACTAGAAAGAATACAATGCTAGAGGAGTAAATGCCGTCAGGGTCCACTAGGGACTGACTAGGATGCATGATTGATAGTCTCTTTGCAATATTTTGACAACAAAGGTAGTATGTCAATATACTCCATACAAAAAGTAGTTTTGCAGAAAATCTACATAAAAGAGAGAAAAAGGGAGGGAGAAAAAGAGTTTGCTGGACGGAATGTCATCAAAGTGTGCAACAGCACACTAAAGGAGAGTGAAGAATGACTCACCACGCCCGAACATCATAAAAATCTTTTATACATGACTACAATGTATTGCTTTTCCCCACATCAACAGTAATGACAAATCTCTCAAGATTTTTAGTGATGATTTAAAAATAATCTATTCTTTAAAACCATTCTTCAATTACTTATTGCATAACAACAAACACTTATGACCCTTGATGTGGGGAAGTGAAGAGGAGCATGAATAGGTGATATTTTCAATGGGTGTTCAACTAACCTGGGTTGTGGCCTACGAGAGCGTACCCGTCCTTTGATAGGGGTGCTCCCGTGCCTGGCCCAAATGGCGTCGCTGCTTGACCGCTACACCTGAACAACACAACGTGATGGCATCATGTGGCAACGTACACACCGGACAACAACTCAGCCTCACCATGACAAGATCACCATTTATCTTAAGAGAAACTGCAAAAGCAACTTTACATCTACTTCAAAAACAGTACACAAGAAAATTGCATTTTTCAGTTTCTACAATAAACATGTCATCTTGCCTCAGTCTCCCATTTGCTCCTCCATTCATGCACAACACCTGAGCTCAGAGAACTGTCTACACAATTTACCCTTGGGCTCCACAGTGCTTTCAGCAACTCATGAACTAGTAGATGGACATGACAGATCCTTTAATTAGGTGTTGGCACTGCCATTCACCCTGTTGTGTGGAATATATATATATATATATATATATATATATATATATATATTAATATATATAAGATATATATTATATATATATATATATATACATACATACAGACATACATAAAGACAGACAAAGATGGTATGTATATATATGTGTGTGTGTGGATAATATATATATATATATATATATATATATATATATATATATATATATATATATATATACACATATAAAGCATCTGACAGTATCTAAACTAGACAAAAGCAGCTTGAGTACATTAACTTCTTCACTGGTAACTAAAAAGAATGAAACTCCAACAGTACAAAAATAAATGATAAAATCACAAAATTCAAGAGCCTTGCTAGGCTCGTGCTAGAGGCATCTTTGAGAAAACCTGATTTTTAAATATGTTTATGTACACTGTAGCACCACCAAAATCAGACTGCAGCTGGAAATGATCAAAGCCAGTTAGTTGTTAGTAGATGTTACATTACTGAGTTGGGGAAGAGGGAGGCCCTGATCCCACCTCACCATGACAGTCAGCAGTGAATTCCATTTTTCTATTATCATATTCTTATTTCAATAAGATCAAAATTTCTGTCCCTCTCAAAACTTTAGTACAACTTTTTGAAAACATAAGTGACCATGGTTTAAACACAACAAAACAGGGCACAAGTAATTTCCGTTAAGAATAAATTTTAACATGAAGAAAAAACAGTTTCAAGTTGGTTCAATGCCTGTACAGTGATGGAGTACAAATCCAGTATTTTAAAATCAAGGGATATAAATTACTAAGCACAAATAAAAAAATACTGTTTTACCATTTTACTTAATCCATTCAGCATGAAAGATATTATCTTCTACTTTCTGGTTAATGTTTCAAATGAATGAACTTGATCACACTGCTAATTTAGTAACATTTGCACTTTGCCAGGTAGTTCAAGGCCTCCCCATAACCTTGTAAGATAATGACTCAGTGATTAAGGTCAGATAGTTTTCACACTCAGTTACAGTGATAAGAATTGACTGAGTATATCATACAATACTACCACCTTTGAATTTCTACTGTGGTAAAGAAATTACATCTCCATCCCTTACAAGATATCATGACTCCTCACTCTCATCAAAACCTTACCACTGTAACTGAGCAAGTAAGAATCATGATCTTTGTTAAACACAACGCATCAAGCATTGGACCCGTTTCCTTTTCTCAACTCAATACAGGACTGAATGGTGTTAATTATGGCACGTTAGTGACCTCTAGTAGGCCATGTGTAAGAAACAGCTCCCCATACATCTGCCTGGAATCATCATTGACATCTATGAAGCTGAGAATTTTTTTTTAGTTTAACAAGTTTGGCACCATTTAGTAATGAACTCCATGGCAGATGCCTTGAGCCTCCCCATCAGTGACTGGACCACAGACAAGATCAACACTGAGGTGCAGCTCAATCACCTCAAGTGCCACTCTGTCCTATGGCACCTGCAGCATGTCCCTGAACCAATCTGAACACAAACAAAAGTGAGTGTTGGTGTAGCAGCTGAGGCGTGGCTTTAGTAGCCCACCTGCTGCTGCCACCGCTGCTGTTGTGTTAGTAACTTGGTCCCTTGGTAGTGTTATCGAATTAAAGAATCTATCACCATTGGGATGGATGGATGTCATACAAATGAGAATCAAAGTCTTTGGGTGCCTTCAAAAACCACATGTAAGATCCCCTTATATTCAAGCTGACCAAATAGTGTTATTGATTTCACTTTTAGTTTAGAATGCAATACAAACCTGCTCCTGCTGAAAAAAGACACATATTAATTGCTTTACTTCATATCAAACTGCCTCTCTAGAGTAGAATGCCTAATAGCTTTGAAAATTAAATCAATGTTAATGTTTTATGATACGATAATTTGCAATATAGAGTGGCAGTTTGATTTATTAAGAACTATATACAGCCAAACTCCTTTAAACTGGCTTCATGCACTTTCCAGTCATTTGTGTGTGTGTGTGTGTGTGTGTGTGTGTGTGTGTGTGTGTGTGTGTGTGTGTGTGTGTGTGTGTGTGTTGCCCACATGGGACAGTCCATCTGGTGTTCCCCTGTTAGCCTGACAGGGGGAGGAGAGGGATCAAAGGGGGAGGAGAGGGAGGCAGAAAAAGGAGCCTATATATCCTCTTAAACCACCACCACCCACACTACCATCTCTTTCCTAAATTTGACAGTCGATCATCTCATCTGGTGCTTTTAACATACCATTTCCAATTTATATTAAACTGAGGCATCAACATTGGTAATAGTGAATTATTTATTTCGATCCTCAATAGTCTGCAACCATCAGAATTTCTTGAAGGACTAATCTATTTGCAAAAACTGACAACTATTTCAACCGCCTTCAATAGCCAGGTCCTCCCTCTCTTCACCCGGCAAGGTGTCACCACACTGGCAGCTGAGGTGCTTCCCCTGGTGGCCCATGCATGGAGATTATACTAAGAGAGACAATTTAAAGGAGTTCTGTTGGTTTAGATTTTATGCTGAGGGGCTAAAATAAGAAAAGTTAGGCAAGTTTAATAATACTAGAAAAGTGAGTATAGTTTTGATTAAAATTAAATGCTCTTAAATTATGTAAAGCATGCAAGATTGCTGACCCAAAACCAGAAATATCTAGGGTAATGCATCCACCACCATGACCAAGAGGCTATTAAGTACAACCCTATCAATACCTAACTAGTCTAAGTAGTTACACCTTATTACCAATAAGAAAATATCATTGTAACATAGCATTTAGCCACTGCATTTCCATAGCACTCTTAGCATAACAGCTACCATCCTACCTAATTCACGTAATATAAATAAATACGGATATAACTTTCACAACCTCAAACAATGACGATTATAATAAAAGACTTTCTAGTTGCTTCAGAATGCATGGTGTCGAGAAATCCCTGGCACCAACCCTCGCCACAACACTCCTCTGAGGCACAATCCTTTGTTTTGGCAACCATGTCAAGTGATCTAAAGTCATTCTTTTCAATCTTTTCTCAGAGGTAGAAAAAGCACCATATAAAACGTTAACAATGAAAGCACTGGCCACAAAATGGAATGCAATAAACAAATCACTGGGCTTATTATGCACGCTGAGCAACACTGGATAGCTTAAAAACGATGCTTTGAGAAATTAAAAAGAAAATGTAAATATATAAAATGAAAACAATCCAAGTCTCATTACACAAGACAACTAGAGGTCCACCAAGCCTCCCGGTGAAGCCCACCGAGGGCAGACAGTCCCTAGCGTGGCGCCGCACACACCACCGCACACTGCAGTGCTGTGGCAACATGGCGAGTGTGGCTAACTCTGCGGGTGTGTGAGCGGGCGTGGGTGCGGTGGTGTGGGTGGTGTGGGTGGACTAGTACATGGTTCATCTGGCAAACAACCCACCAGTGGCATCCGGGGGGTACTCAGTGAGGAGGGGGGAGCTGAGGGCGGCGTAGTTGGCATACTCGGCGGCGGCGTACGGTGCATACATCAAGCCGGCAGGAGCATCACCAGCAGCGATGAGAGGTGGTGGCATGCCAGCACTGGTGCCATTGAGCAGTGCAGTAGTGGTGGGCACTGGGATGCGGGTGGGCATGATGAGGGGATGCCCCCCAAGTGGTGTGGCGGTGCGCAGTTGGGATGGGAGAGTCATCCCAGGTGTGAGCAGGCGTGGGACTTCCCCTGTAAGAGGACCCAGTCCCTCAATTTCTGGCAAGGGACAGGGAAGGAAGGTTAGTGAGTCAGTCCACCACCGGCACGCGCATCTCCTTCACCTTGGATTAGTGGCTCAGTTATGCAACTTAAAAATTGAAAGAAAAGACTGAAAATGTAACCAATATATTTCAACATAAAAGTAAAGATTATATCAAATAACCCAAAAACCTGGTGGTTCATTCCAACTGTTAATTGCAAATAACTATGTGTATTAAAAAAGCATTATGGGTTACTCAGAATATATGTAAAAATTTTAAAAATTAAAATAATTAATGCATTAGTTATTAAATCAAAAGTCATTATGATAACCTATTCTGTTCACAATTCAAATCAAACTCTACCAGTTGTAACACTAGTAAAGTGAAAGCAAGAGGCAACTGCCTGGGTGAGGTGTTCATTGTAAACTTTAATGATCTAAGTAAATTATCAAAAGATAACAGAAAAGAAAATGGTATTAGTGTTAACAATATAATTCTTAATAATGCATATACCACATATATATATATGTATTTTTTAATAAATGTTATATCCTTCAATAATAACATGCAAACTAGTGAAAGCATTCATGAGAAGCTAACTCTTCCTGACCCCTTCTCAATGCAATTTTTGGAAGCCAGGAGTCTGTACCAGCATATATAATAATTACTTGACACCTGTAAATAGACACAAAATTTATCTTACCATTAAGCAGTGTGAAGATCAGATTTACTAACTTAAGAAATTATGAATAGCTATTGGTACATTAAAAGAAGTTAAAATTAAAAATAAAGGAAATAATGACTTAAAACGGTAAGAGTACTATACCGTTAACTGGGTACAGTCGTGCCCCGTTATAGTGGCTGCTCTGGGCAGAGGCAAAAAAGGCCACTGTAAGAAAATGGCCAAAATAAAAAGCAACATGAGTGACTGCAATCAATGTTAAATGGGGTTAAATGGGTTTAGTTCACATGTACGTAAGTGGCCAATGTTAGGAGGTGGCCACTCTAACGAGTCGACTGTATTGGACCAGTAGAGGGAGTGAGGCAACATGCTGGACCAGACCGACGTTGCTGAATGTCGGACAAAAAGAAAGTTCAAATTTCATTTAAATATTTTAAGGTAAATTTCTTACTACATGAAGGGCCAAGCATTACAAACACACAGTGCATGAAAAAACACTTCATACTTACTAACTCTAATTATCATTAAAGCAAGGGGACCAGCAGGGAATATAGATAATGTAATATTAATGAGAGGCTCAACAGAAAGAAATGTAGGCAGGTATAAGCCTACCTGGGTTCTTACTCGAGGAATCTCTGTAGGTGCCGTTGATGATGGCGAGTTCCATCAATTGCCGCTTCTTCAACTCGTCCTCACCGTCAGCCTGTGGAAGGGAGACAATGTGAGACCCACACCAAAAAAGCCACAACACACAGAGGATAAAACTGTACAAGACATTTCCCCATGTCTGCCAGCATTGGTTATTTGTTTGGTACTTGTAACAATGAAGTGTTCTACTTATAACTCTGTCAACTTTCTCACCAAATCCACAGCACTAAAAAAACCTATGCAAAACCTATACAAGACTTGAAAAAAAAAAAAGGATTTTCCAATGTCTATTTAGTACAATATTCAAAAGTAGCTGTAGAATAAAAACAAAGTCCCCAAATGGTTTGTGATTAAGGAACATTTGAAACTGCTTTGAATGATTTCAGCATTGGTGGTGAAATCTTAGTATTGAATAAGATTGAGAAACAATAAAGATAAACATCCCAAATTAAACTAATGTGTTTTGCAAATTATATAATAAAACATTGAAACATAAAGTTGCATAAGGTTAAACAAAGAAAAGGGATTGGATGAAATATTTTACCATGCACTGTGATGGTGAAAGAAATAAGAAAAAAGACAGAACTTACGGATGGCACCAGCAGCTTGCGGATTTCTTCAAGGGCACGCTGGATCTTCATCTTGGCCCTATTCTCTGAATCCTCAACGCTGATGAGGACATGAAGGTCTTCATTCAGGTGCTCCCAGTTAGGCTTCCCACGATTCTGCTCCTCCTGAATCAAATACCATACTTAGTTGTAAGTATGCATGCACACATACACCCACCCCCTAACACTAATGACTTGTCACCTCACAATGCCATACAAAAGGATTCATGACAGCCTTAAATGTCAGTAATCCCAACACAACACTAAATATCCTCTTCCTTTTTTGACTCCAAGTTCACTGAAAGGGTTGTCGTCTTTACACACCAGACAATATAATTAAAGTGAGCTATGTCCACTTTCATTATCTATATTTATTTCTTTAATTCATACTTAAAAGGGAAGGTCAAGATGAATGTCATTTTTTTCTAAACTGCAGGATAATCGATTGATATGAATCTTTCTTAAAGAATAAAAAGAGGAAACACATGGATCCTTGATGTACAGCTTCTCACTTACCTTCTTTTTGTCCCGCATGGAGCCTTTGCCACGCACCATAATCTTACATCCTGTCTCCTGCTCCAGTTGCTTGGCTGTCATGCCCCGTGGACCCAGTATTCGACCCACGAAGTTGAACTGCAAAAAAAAAAAAAAAGGAACATTAATCATTTCCATGTTGAGTCAATATAAACTGACACATCTACCTTTAAATTGACTTAGAATCATGTGTGGTTGGGGCTACTAGGAGAAACTGTTGATAAAATAATACAATATTCATCAATAAAGACATAAGAGAAGATAATTGTGGCACATAACAGACTGGAGTCTTACAATGCATATTACTATGAAATTAGGTAGTAATATTATCATGACTGCTTTGATTTCTTTTCTTTTCAACTGTTAGTGAAAAATATTTATTTTTCAATAGTCATAAAAAAAAGTTTAAAAACCCTACAACTTCCACTACAGCCTGTTTACTAGAGGCTGCTTCTTTCCCCCAAGACCAGGGGTTCTTATTCTTAACCTTTTGATGATTCCAGACCCCCCTTCACTTGACTGTCGAAATATGGTCCCATACCCCCCTTCACTTGACTGTCGAAATAATTTGGTAGGTTTTAGGTTCTAGGTTCTTGGCTCAAGTAAATACCAGTACCAGTATCTCTAACATTCTACCCAAGTGTAAATATGGTTAAATAAAATAAATACCTGTACCCAGTGGTCGAGTCCGGGGGTATCCATACCCCATGGGGGTATGGATACCCCCGGTTAAGGACCCCTGCCCTAGACAATCGGTCTGTACCAAGGAGTTTAAATACAAGGTCTGTATAGTAAGTATGTTTCATCACACCGTCAGTCACAACACGGTACTAACTTTTGCTTCTCGTGGAGTGAGATTATCATCTCGAAGATGAGCTCCTGCATTGTGATAAACTAAATACAACATATTTTCTCCGACCAGACTTGACAACTTACAATATCACATTTTATTTCTCCGCAAAACAGAAAGGTGGGGGGGGGGGGGATCGCGAGCCACTACAGGCCACGCGTGACAATACATAACATTCACGTCACCGGGTTTCAAAACAAGTGTGTGTGTGTGTGTGTGTGTGTGTGCACGTGGAAGTTCGGGCGGAGGGTGCGGGCGACCAGCTGTGCAGAGTTATTAATACATGGTCGGCGCGTGAGCAAGAAGGCTTCCTAAATATAGCGGCACCCGACCAGCCTTACGCCGTCGCAGCCACCACCACCGCCGCCACGCTTCATACAATACGCCTCCCGCATTGTCCCGATCTCCTTAGCGCCATCTTCGGAATTACAACAACGAAGTAAACTAATATCCTTTAAACCTAATGTATAATGAGCTCTGGCAATGCTCGCACACGCCATGGTGCCCCAGAACTACGTAGAGAAGAAAGGTGGAGGTAGGGTGGGGACACTGGTTGGCTGGCTGGCTGGCTCCGCTGATACCCACCAGCCTGTCTTCTACCAACACAGAAACTTTCACTGTTTTCCTTGTGCATTCTAACAACCTGAATCGGAGTCACATTGTTGTGTTATGGGTGTATATAACGTTCAAGCAGCTTTCCCCTCTATCAAGTAAAATGACAGACGAGGCTGAAGACCGAACAACGAGTACAGAATGAAAGAAGCACGCCGCTACACAGCAACAAATAATCCTGTTCTGGTTATCACGTATGTTTTTTTTTCCATTTATGATGCAAAATCCTTGTTAAAATATCGTTTGAGACAAAAACAAACAAATAAAACATCTAAAAGCCTCAATAACTTACAGAACAGCTTACTCGAAGTAGTTGAAAAAAGAGATCGAAACTAGGCTCTTCCTCCGACCGACCTTCCTGATTTCGTAGCCCTAACAACAACGACAACCTTCCTGGTGTGTGTGTGTGTGTGTGTGTGAGAGAGAGAGAGAGAGAGAGAGAGAGAGAGAGAGAGATTTCTGAAGGTGAGAAAAGGATGATCTGGGGGAGGTTAGCTGCTGTCTGGGTATCCTCCCCTCCTCCCTTCCTTGTGTTTACTCTCATAACCAAACATCCGAAATACAGCCTGTCATCCCTCCCTCCTTCCTTACTTCTTTCCTTCCTCCCTTCCTCAAAGACACACACTTCCTCCATTTTCCCTACCTCACTCCCAACACATGCTGTACTGCTGCCTTCCGAGACACTTAGTGACCTCACTGTTGTGACGCCTTACCATCTCTCTCTCTCTCTCTCTCTCTCTCTCTCTCTCTCTCTCTCTCTCTCTGGAGCTACGTCCTCCTATATATATAATTCAAGGCAACACACGAAGTAAATAACACTTCCATATCTTTCTGTATACAGGAGGAGCGAAGGTAACAAAACAATGGATAAAAAAAAAAAAAAAAAAAAAAAAAACGGCAGAATATCAAAGGGAAGGAAAGTTGTTACATGCATAATATTATGGCAAAAAGTACTTGTGCAAGAGAGAGAGAGAGAGAGAGGGTGCAGAGGAGATAAAAAAAAAAAAAACTCACAAAGTACAAACTATGTCAAACAGCGTGAAGAAACACTTGTCATCTCATACACACAAGCACACGAGGAGGGAGGAAGGGAGGGAGGGAGAATGGATGGATGGATGGAAGGGAGGAAGGAAGGAATGAAAAGTCATTGCGTGCGTGGCTAATATGTGTGTGTGAGAGAGTTATTTTAAAGGAAGGGAGCTGTATTTTAAAGAAAGCCAATGTCATTTGTCAGGTCCGTCGGCGGGTTGTCAACATCAGCTCGGGCAAGAGACAAAACCTTGAGGCTCATTCACCAGGTGCTGGCGAGGCGTCATTCAGCGTGCCGCGTAATCCCGTGCTTTATATACTTTCAGTTTTGGCAGCAGCAGGACGGGAACTGTTTAGTGTTTAGGATACGCCCAGGCCTCAGGGAGCATAACTCACATACTCTAACGTGTGTGCGAGATTCTTTTGGAGAGTGGAGATTAGGAAGGGAGCAGAAGAGTAAGCCTAACTTTGCGCGTCTCCCCCCTTAGTGTTGTGCTTTACCGTATTCAGAAACGCTTCCTTACGTTACACCCTGAATACTTTCCAAAGACTAGTTGAAGCTACATTTTTAAAGGTTTTATTAATTTATTCTTACGGTTCTAGTAATAGATTAATAAGATTTCTTCGTCATCAAAAAGGAGAAACACGCTTGAGAACACGGCAAATCATCTCTGTGGCCTTTGAATGTAGTCGTGGTGTGAGAGATAATGAGCTTTAACACCAAGGCCTTTTGCCATACACCTTGGGACCTAGAGAGACACCGTCCACTCCACCCAGTGCCCCTCTTACTCACCCATGATGCACCTCACTGCTCCCCCCTCTTCCCCTCCAGTTCACCCCGGTGCCTCCCATGCTGAACGCCTTCTTAATTCCCTTACAAGGTGCCGCCGCCTCACTCTTCGCACCCCGCGTTCCCTGGCGTGGGAAGCATCGTGTTCCGCCTTGCTATACCACGTTGTTGTATCACTGGTGACTTTCTTATTTTAAAACGAGTTAATTACTTTGTAGTGAAAAAAAAGTATAATCAACACTTACATCAATGCATCAGAGCAAATATAATCACTCAACATTGTTCTTTTGAAAGACATTCAATATTCAAGTCACCTTTGATGTCTAGAGTAATTTATAACAATGAAATCATGTTTAAATTCACTTGTATCTATTTTATTTACCTAATTGTTAGCCTTCTTCCCATTGGCCACTCCCCCCCCTCCTCTTTATTATTCTTATCAAACCCTGCCTCCCAGACTACAAAGCAAGTGTTTTCTCATCCCCCCCCCTCTCACTCCAGAGCACACACACACACACACACACACACACACACACACACACACACACACACACACACAGAAAAACTTGCCAATGCTACACCTTGGCAAGCTTGCAGCAACATGTGAACAGCAAATGATTAAATGTACCACAGATTTTATGAATTGAAAACATAAAGCTCCTTTCTTTTCATTGCCCTCCCAAGCGCTAGCCAGCTATCCCCACGGCGCCAGGGGAACCAGGAACGCCTAGCCAACTGAGCCACGCGTCACGCTCGATTACAGACAACATAATAAGCCTGAGAAACGAGTCTAACAGAGTCACACGACATAAAAAAAACACACATTCAGTACTAGGACGCATTTTCATCTTCAGTTTTAGATACGATTAGATGATTTTATTGATATCGGAAACCTCAATGGAAGTCAGAAGATTAATAGCCCGAGTCTTCACTATTTTAATACCCCCACAAGTTTCTGAAGCTGTAAAAAATCGTTAAATAGTAAGAAAAATGGATATAAAAATGAGTCATGGTACTGAAAAGGTTAAAAGTGATTCTGATACGCAAAGAGGTTGAGAAGAGAAAACAACACGATTCATTCTCTTCCCTTCTTTCCCCTTTTTCTAAGATATAACTAACATAATACGTTGCTCTCTTCCTCCTCTTCCTCTTTACTCTCATTTATTTTTCCTATGCTACGTCTCTCACCTCCGATCAATTAAAATTATGTACGGTGTGTCAACGTTTGGGAATGCAGCCCTAAGTGGAGGTTTGTACGTGCGTAACCTCAACACAGTGGTGAAGACATTAACTAACGAGTATAGGTGGAATGAGTCAACAGCGCTCAGCAGTGCAGTGACTCGGCATGGGAAATGACTCAACACAAAACACTTGCTGGTGTTTCTTCATACCATTCATACGAGCCATCCATCACTGGGCTCTAATGCTCTTACAACATCAACGTAAAGCCCATTCACTTCCATACACATTTTACTTATTTCTTTCCTTCTAATCAAAATACCATCCTCCCCCCTCTCTTTCTCTGTTACAAATCATCCATTCAGAAATGCCATGATCTTTCATCAGTACTATTTTCAAAGGCTACGAAGACCGAACAATAGTGTTTCTACAGTTAATAATGTAGAAGACTTGTTCATCTGTTGCTAAAACCGTGAAAAAAATGCGTAACTTCAACTACATAAGGCATTTTTTAATGAAGTCAGGGTGCGGCGTAGAAGTGTTTCAGAGGATAAGTACATGTGTCTCAGATCAGCCCTACGCACCAGCAGCCAAGGCACTGAAGTCATTTATCTATTCCATTCTTTTGACTATTTTAACCCAGTTGGGGGATCTGTTTTTTTACCCTGGTTAATTTTTGTTGTCCTTGGCTGGTTCTTCTCCAAAAAAGAGGGAGAAAAGAACAGCACAAATTACCAGCAAGGCGAGGAGCAAAGAGGATAAGCATTACATATATACACACACTTTCTCTCCCATGCCTTAAGAGTATGTCACATGATCTTCCACGAATAACCGATTGTTTTCCTAACCTTTCCTGTCGTCCTTGGTATGGGGAGCAGGTGGAGGAGTAAGAGGAGCAAGAGGCCGTGCATGGGAGATAGAAGAGTAAGAGTAAGAGAGCGAAGAAGTTCCATTTTCATTCCCAACTCCAGGTACGTAGTAAAATCTTTCAAGCTGTACCATTAGTAGCAACGGCCGTAACCTTGGTTTGTGTGTGTGTGTGTGTGTGTGTGTGTGTGTGTGTGTGTGTGTGTGTGTGTGTGTGTGTGTACTGCCAGGCGCTGCAGACGAGGACGCGCGTTGCTATACATTGCTACAAAGCCTCTTGATGTTATGGTGGTGAGCCACGATACATGTTACGAACCACACCTGAACTCTGCCCTAATTACTAAGTTGAACATCGAGTCGCTGAGTCATTCCAGCGGTGGAGGGACAAATTGGAAGAAAGAACAGTACAAATGAAAGTCACGAATAAAGGAGCAGAAAAGAATAGAAAAGTGTGTATCAATTCATTTTTCTTATTGCAGTATGTTCTTTATTGCAAACCTCTTTCGATTCAACTTTAAATCTCAATTCTAAATGGGTCTACTTTGAAGGCACTACGTTACTTTAAACCATTTCAATCTGAATCTATAAAAGAAAAGGCAAAAGGGATTATAGAGGGAGAGGGTGAATTAAGAGAGTTTAATAGAAGGGGGTGCAGGTTGAGAGGCGATTGTTATGAGGAAAAATAAAGTACGAAAAAGCTGAGAGAAAGGAACGAGACGAGCTTTGTGGTGGAAGTTATGGGGGAGAGATGTTAGTCCAAGTGTGACCCACTGAGGCGATGGAGGTCCACAGGTATTGGAGGAAGAGGAAGGGAGTAGTGGACGCGGCACAGAACTGGTTCGTCCTCCTTTCTTTATGCTGCAGCTTCTACACAGTGAATCGAGGAGTGCCGTAGCGGGAGGAGGAGGAGGAGGGGGGAATCTCTCCCTCTCTCCCAGGCCCCACTCAGGTGATCAATATGCAGGAGGTCACCTGTGGCCTTGTGTCTTATTAGGACAGTCGAAGGTGGAACTCCAGCGTCCCCCTTTCCCCTCCCATCCCTCAACCACCACCACCACCACCACACTAATACTTCGATACAGAGAGAGAGAGAGAGAGAGAGAGAGAGAGAGAGAGAGAGAGAGAGAGAGAGAGAGAGAGAGAGAGAGAGAGAGAGAGAGAGAGAGAGAGAGTTGGGTTTGAATAATATAATGCCCATTAGAGCAAATCAACAGGTGACACACATGTATGATAAAGCTTGTAGCGAGGGAGAAGGAATGGTGATCTTTGACATTATGAATAATACTCAACTCAAGAGTCTTCTACACAAGAGAACAAAAAACCACTGGAGCATCTGAGGCGTAACTGAAAACTCTTTTATCACTAATCCATCCAAACATACCAAATGAAAACCGAGCAATGATAAAAGAAAGAAAAAAGAGAACTCAGCGATCGATCAGTTATGTCTCGCTCCCGTGAACATAATTACGAAGAGGCCAAAAAGGTATAGCCAGAAACATGTCCTATGGCGGCACCTCTGGGTTCAAACTCCCGTATACTTATGTTTATGTAAGAGGGGGAAGCTGGCTAAGGGAGGGGGGATAAAAATAAAAAAAAGCCCATCGATTTGCCAGTCAGCTTGAAGTTCAACAGTTGGTTAGCCTAAAGACAGGGGCAAAATGTCTTGAAACCTCCCTCTTCAATAAAGTCAAGTCACAGGAAGGTTGGAACTATACAAGCAGGTAGGGAGATCCAGAGTTTACTACTGCAATACGTGTATCCTGCAAACTGCTTCCAAATATCAGTGTAAGGAGCTCATTTGCAGCACCACGAGAACAGTTACACTATAGTTTAGGCTGCGTCCTGGCTGTTTCCACCTCACCCCTTCTCGAGACAACAACGCTTACCGGACATTATTATGCTCACACTTCACACACCTTATTTGGGCGTGGGTGGAGCTTGGAACTTTGTGGTCGGAGTTTAAAAAGTATAATGATTCTTTCTTTCTCGTAGTAAAGACACCTTATGTAAATCCATACAACTAATATTTTTTTCCCCTTTTTTTCATACATAACTTCCAAGCGAGAGACTCGGAAGAGAAAGGGAGAGGAAATAGGAAGAGGTAGGGAGGCGTGATGTGACGAGAAGAAGAGGGAGAAGAGGAGGAGGAAAGGATTGAAGGAGAACACCAGTTTTTATCGCTGAAAAATCGCCAAGGCCTGAGGGTATTCTGGTCTCCTTCTCCCCTATCTGACGGCGCCTCGTCCTCCCTCACCTCACCGCTACCTCCCCCTCAAAAGAAGAAGAAGAAGAAGAAGAAGAAGAAGAAGAAGAAGAAGAAGAAGAAGAAGAAGAAGAAGCTTGAGTGAGATGGCGACGAGGAGGAGGAGGAGGAGGAGGAGGAGGATAAACTTTTGTCGTCGGACCGTCAGGGTAGAGGTGTGTGATACAATCTTAAGTGAGACAGAGATGGCCCTCAAACACACACACACACA
>CM035179.1:11684187-11694187 GCA_020233015.1 Callinectes sapidus
GGTTTTTTTTTTTTTATTTTTCTCTCTCTCTCTCTCTCTCTCTCTCTCTCTCTCTCTCTCTCTCTCTCTCTCTCTCTCTCTCTCTCTCTCTCTCGAGCTGCAGGAGTCTTAATTTCCTTTACCTTTGTCTCCAGTTACTACAAACGCCGCCTAATTGTTGCTTCTAATATTTACTCCTTCCTTTATTCTCAGTTTCTCACCCCTAAATGTTTTCTTCCTCACGCTCTCTTTCCTTTCCATTCATTTTCTCTGGAGATTTTTTGTTCTTTCTCTCCCTTTTTTTTTCTTTTAAACTTTACTTTTCTCCATTTCTACTTCTCTCTCTCTCTCTCTCTCTTTCTATCTCTCTCTCATACTCTAAGGCCCAGACGCGAGAAGGGAACAAACAGTCTAGTCTTGGCTAAGCTTCAGGTCTCCTACGTCAGATATGAACGCCAAAAATCCAGCCTCTTAAATACCGACTTTCTTTTATTATCTTATTCTCAAGATTCCAGCAGAAGGCAGCCGGAGACCCCAGTAGAGAGAACCGTAAATGGAGAGAGGAGAAAATGGAGGAGGAGCGAACGAGAGGGGTGGATAAGAGGGGAGGACAGAGAGAGAGAGAGAGAGAGAGAGAGAGAGAGAGAGAGAGAGAGAGAGAGAGAGAGAGAGAGAGAGAGAGAGAGAGAGAGAGAGAGAGTAATACTTAAATGACACTGAGACTTAATAATGAAGACTGCAAAGAACGCAACGCCGAGACGAAGAAAAAGAAGAAAAAAAAGGGAAAGGAAACAACACACATTCATACCCACACACGCTCTGCCCACAAAACACTTACACAATAGGAAAACTTAACACCTAAATTAATAAAGGATAACTTATACTATTATACACTGGAAAGAGAACGACGAAAAAAAAAAGAGCCAAGTGCAATGAAAAGGTATTAAAAAAGTATACGATAAAGATAGAGAGAGAGAGAGAGAGAGAGAGGAAGGGGGAGAGAGGGAGAGGGACGAAGAGAGAGGGAGTGGGTGGGAGGTAAGGGTAAGAATCCTCCTCTGTCTAAAAAGTTTGTTGTGGATGGCGAGCTTCTACGTTAAGTTAGCTATTTTATCACAGACTTAATGAGAGTCATGTTCGCTCCACCTCCATACCAATTTCGAGGAGGCGGAGGAGGAGGAGGAGGAGGAGGAGGAAGAGGGAGAAATTGGAAGGGATGAGAGGAAGAGTTGGGAGGGAGGAAGAAAACGTGGGAGGAAGGAAGAAGAGTTGGGAGGATGATAGAGCTGGGAGAAAAGAAGACATGAGAGTAAGGAAGAACAGTGAGGGAAGAGGAAGAGTTGGGAGGGAGAACGAGTTGGGAGAGAACAAAAACTGAGAGAGAAAAAAATGAGAGGAAAATTTGGAAGTGAGGAAAAAGGATCAGCAGGAAAAGAGAAAGTGGAAAGGAGGACAGTGTGGAAAAGGTGGAGGTGGAAGGTTAAGGAGCATGCTTTGGGGTGAAGAAGGTGAAGGAGGACAAGGAGGAAAGAGAGAAGGCGTGGGAAGAAAATTGGGAGTTGTCGCAAAATAGAGAGGGAGGGAGGGAGAAAGGAACAAGAGGAGAGATAATGATGATCAGAGACAGGAACAAAGCAGAAGAAAACATGTCTTTATACAGGTACGAGGCAGACAGGACACACCAGATAAGCCAATCATCCCTCCACTGTGATGCAACCTCTCCTCGTTGAGTCACCGCTACGAACTATGAACTCCGTGTGGCAAGCGTGACTTCCTCCAGACACCAGTTGGCGGGAGAGCAACACTCATACCTGTCGCTTGTCTACAAAGTTATTTCAACGCAACATAAATGGGATTGGGCTTAATGTTGCATAATAATCACACTCTACGCTTACATAACCTCACACTTTCATGAAGTATTCAGCCTGGTGTGGCGGCTCCCTATATTGCTCCTTGAACATACTCCAGAGTGAAATTCCGCCAACGAAGAGGCTCCGAGAGGGCGTGAGCTTTCGCCAGAGGATAACCATCTCTATGTTAAGGAGGCGTAAGAGTTCTTTTAGTGGTGACCTTCGAGCCTGCTTCTGCCACCTACGACAGGGGTGTCTCGCCCTCACCCCTGAGACCATATATCTCCCGCATTTTTATTGCCGAGGCTTTTGTCAGGGCGGGCCAAAGAGCGTCCCCTGTGGCACAATTACCAAGCATCTTTGTATCAGGTGGGAATGTACATCGGTAAAGATCCGGAGAAAGATGAAACTTGGTCCTTCTGTGCCCTTGCTGGAAGGACGAAAATGGGAGGAGACGCGCGGCGCCCCAAGTCACGAGACATTTGCTGTCCAATACGCAAGATTTTCAGAGTTCACATTTACTAACTAAATAAACACTCACAAACTTCCCCCAGCGAGTTTAGGAAGTACAATAACGTTGGGCAAATCTTATCAGGTATTTTCCAAATTGGATTACATTTTCCAGCCCAAAAAGCAAGCAGGCTGAAGGTTCAATCTCCCTAAATCTGCGGACCAGCTCTACAGGCAGTTTCTGGGCACACACGCAGCAGAACAAATCTAAAATGTCGACCTTTAATATTTCCTTCCATAACACATCCAGAAGCGCTCCTGCTCTTCCTCTCTCTCCGACTCTTCCCTCCCCTTCTTTCTTCTTCCTCCGCCTGAGCTGACGTTTAAAACACATCCCTGTGCCTTTATTACTATATTTATAAGTAGGCGCGTTAAGAGAGAACTCTTTTACACTTTAAAACTGAAGTGCAAATAAAGAGTAAAGTACAGGGTATATATAGCAAATGAAAGAGCAAAGGTTTCTTAAGGGCTCTCTGTGCACTGCGCTCGTCCTATAAGCTCGCCCGTAACGAGCAAACAAACTTATTTTGCCATTTATCCTCAGAATTTACCACTATTCCCCCATGCCACCCTAACCAGGACCGCACCACCACCTATACTCTGCACGGGAAAAAAGGAAAGAAAAAAAAAACTAAAAGAAAAGAGCAGAAAGACCATCAACGTACTGGCCATAAAAAAGGGTTGTAATTCCCCAGCAAAAATTCATAGAGGACAATAATTTACAACAGAAAACTGGAGGTGCTTAGTGGGTTCGGGTGGCGAGGCCTGTGCCGGGCGCGGAGGGAGAAAGCAATTATAATAGCCATTGAGAAAAGAACTTGTCCTCAGGGAGCTGTGTGAGGGCCGCGCGTGGTCTGGGAGAGCACGGCGACGCACACTCTGCTGCTCCTACACACTTCTCTTTTTTAATCTATTTCAATTTTAACGAGGCCTCAGGGAGCGTGAGTGTGAGGCGCTTCCAGTCCTCCAAAAACAATCCCGTGTAGGCAAGTGATCCCGGGAAATTACAGAAAAGGAGAAGAAAAGAATGGAAACATCTTTTAGTATAACACTCTGGTTCAAGTTCTCGTAAAGGAGGAGGAGGGCACGGAGGAACAGGAGGAAAAGGACAAGTAGGAGGAGATATGGGAGGGAGGAGGAGGAGGAAGAGCAACAGTAGTAGCACCAGAGAAGGTGGAGGAACAGAAGAAGAGGAGGAGCAGCAGAAGAGAAGGAGGCGCAGGGGAGGAGGGAAGGAGGGGCACCAGCAGGAAAGTGCTATATACAAGGCGCTGATAGTCTCCTCTCTCCGCCATCACGGGCAGGGGGGGAATTCTTATTAAAATCTGAGCCCGTGTAAATTAATCCTGGGGGCGACCAATACCCCGGAATTACAGCTGAGGCTCGTCCTAATACACGGGAGGAGGCGGACTCGTGCGGCCGGCAGACGGGCTGCGCACGGGCCCGGCTACCATGGAAACAACAATCAGGCGATATTGGGTAACCAGCCAACACTGCTTCAGTAACTGTGCCCACGAATTATAACACCCGCCTGAATTTCCTTATTAATGAAAATTCAACGTTTTGTAATGCCCACCTCCTCACTCACGGCCGAGGGGGAGGGGCCTTCATTTGCAAAAAGGAAGATTTGCATTAAGATATGCCGCTCGTTACCAAGAAGATATACTCTTGGGATTATTAGAACACCACATAGCGGAAATTTCGTGGGTAATATCTTAATGCTCTTTTGGTGGAAATATATTCAATATTGCTCCCCCCAAATTGCACTCCCTCCCCTTGGCTTCCATCAAGACCTGGAATTAAATTACTTGTGTAAACTCGAAGAAAGAGAGGAAGGAGGGAGGGAGGAAGGGAGGAAAAAAAGTAAGAGAGTAAGAGATGACGTATAAATACAGCCTATGACCCAGGATGTCTTTTAGTGTATTACAAGCCCGGGGATATCGCCTTGAGGACTCGCCAGCGCCATTTTGAAACTTTACGTTGCTCTACTTCACGCGATAACCGGCAGATGGGAGGACACTAACGACCATCTGCCTTAGCATCCCCGCCCACCTCCCGGAGAGCCACGCGGCCAGTATAAACAATACTAAAATGGCCGGAAGGATAAAAACACTATACTTTACGCTGCCCAAATTACTGGAGGAAACAATGAGAATGCTAGACGCACAAGAGGAAAGTGTCTCTCTGAGGAAAAAATATACAGCATTATCAACGGGAACAGGCGTCGCAACAACAACAAAAACTGCGCCGGCATACACATAACAGCTCGAGCAGCGGTCCCGAGCATAATAGAATTCGCAACATAAGTAACAGAATCGCCTGAACGACGCAACAGTAACGAGAACACATAACAATCAGGAGAACAACACAGCCGCCATGAAAAACAACTGGGTAAAGCTGCAGTGGCAACAGCTGAGGCACCGGTGCAGCAGCTGGAATATAGAGGCAATAACAACAGAACCATGAACAGCAGCGCAGTCTGTACACCAGCATGAGCTTGCGTCGTCTATACACACTTTAAAGGTCGAGCGCGCAGAAGAAAAACACACACGCACACTTCAAAAAAAGAAAAAAAAAGTAAAGTTCTGGGGGGACACTGAAGGAAAACTTACCAACGAAAAAAGACAAGATGAATGGCAGAAGCAAACGCAAACGAAGCAAAAGTAAAAGTTGAAAAAAAGTAAACACGAAGCGATAAAAGGGAAACGAGAAATTGAATGAGGGAGGAGGAGGAAGATAATCGCCAACAGAAAAGCGATAAGAGAACACAGTGCGCACTTTGGCCTCGGCTCGCAAATCCCGAAACCGTGCCATTTGTACACGAATTCTGCCCATTAAGGGAGAAGTCTCAGTCTTTGGCGTGCGCTTTGATGGGGAAAGTTATAAATAGTAATGAAACCCCAAGAAGAGGAGAAAGGTACTATGAAGGGAGGGAGTAGGAGGAAGAGGAAGAGAAGGAGAGGAGGAGGAGGAGGAAGAGGGAAAGTGCGACAGCGAGACGAAGAGGAAGAGGAATGTGAAAGAAGGGTAACTGAGGCAGGACAAGATAAAGAGGAGGACGAGGTAAGGGGAAAAGGGACGGAAGGTGGAACTAGGAAAGAGGGAACGTAACTGTTTATAAGAGAGAGAGAGAGAGAGAGAGAGAGAGAGAGAGAGAGAGAGAGAGAGAGAGAGAGAGAGAGAGAGAGAGAGAGAGAGAGAGAGAGAGAGCGAGAGAGATACGAGAGAGAGAGAGAGAGAGAGAGAGAGAGAGAGAGAGAGAGAGAGAGAGAGAGAGAGAGAGAGAGAGAGGGGGGGGGGAGGGGGGGGGAAAGGGGGCACTATGCCCCGAGCGGTCTCCATGGAAACAACAGGAAGAACCTAAACTTATGATATGCTAAATTCTCTCCAAACTTCCGCTTCCATTGTTGCCCCTTCGAAACTTGCCAGTAAATAATCAGCCCCCTGACCGTCTTAGAGGAATTTATATAGATTAGATACGATAAGAGGCGAAGGCGTTTACCGCGTGGAAGTGTTCGTTCAAGTGGTCATCAGATCCTAGGAGTGGCAAACTTTCAGGAAGGGAGTAAAGGAGAACAAAACACACGCTAGAGGAAAAGAAACTCAAAAGTAAAGGTAACTTGTAGCTGTGATATACCAAAGAAGGAGGAGGAGGAGGAGGAGGAAGAAGAAGAGGAGGAGGAGGAGGAGGACAGGCCATGGTGAGGTGAGGGGCGAGTCCCGTTCTTTTCTTTTTTTTTCTTTTTTTCTTCTTTTTAAGAGGTGCTGCCGGTAATTGCAAAGGAATGAGAGCGTTCCGGTGTATAGGGGAGAAGATGGTCGATGAAAGAAAGGAGTGCGAGGCAATTTCCACTTCAGTTTTTGATCAGGTCCCTTCTTTCGCAGTGCATTAATTGAAAAGAAAAAGAGGAACAAAAAAATAATCCTTGTGCTTCAATTTATGTATTTTCATGTCTCTAATTGAAAGGGGGAGTAAACTTGGCACTGAATTGTTAGCGAATATCAATAAAGGGGAGGGAGGGAGAGGTGGTGGTGGTGGTGGTGGAAAGGGAAGGAAAGCGAAGCGAAGCGAAGGGAAGGGAAGGGAAGGGAAGGGTAGAAAAGGGGTAGAAAAGAGTGGGAAAGGGAAAGTAAACTAAAGGAAAAGACTCGTTTTAAAGGGAGGAGTGGACGGGAAGGAGACGTGAGGAGAGTTGATGAGAGGAGCGGCTGGGAAAAGGGGGAGGAGTAGAAAAGAAAGAGAAAAGGGAGAAGACAAAACAGTGGGAGGAGAATAGGAAGAGCACGATGACGAGTAGGACAAAGAGGAGAAAAACGAGTAGTAGAATGTGAACTAAGAAAAGGAGGAGAGTGAAAAGGGGAGAGGAAGTTAAAATTGGAAGCAAAGGAACCGTTTAGTGATAAAAGAACAGTTCCGCGGGTGAAGACGGGAGGGAGGGAAAGAGGACGAAAATTTAGAAGAAAGGGAAGTGATGACGGAACAGAGGGAGGGAGAGAGGAAGGGAGGAAAGAAACGAAGTGAGAAAGGAAGGAGGGAGTGCCGGAGAGAGGAGGGGAAGAAAACATGGCCGAGCAACAGGGGAGAGAGAAGAGAAAGGAAACTAAGGAGGGCCTTCAGGAGGAGTGTTATGAGGAAAGAATGGAGAACATGGAGAGACAAGACAGGGACGGAGGGAGAGAGTGAGAGGCATACCAGGTGGGAGGGATGGAGAAAAGCGTGACCGAGGGGAGAAAAGGGCACCATAAGGGAAGCCATGGGAGAGGAAAACATGGGGGTACTGGGATGAGGAGACCAGGGAGGGAGGTGTGTGTGTGTGTGTGTCACCCCTAAGATAACACTTGATTCTGAACGTCAAAACACTCTAGTAGGCCCCGGGGTGAGAAAATGCGGGTGAGTGTTGCGTTTTATCTTAGGTCTTCCTCCTCTACACGTGTTAATCTCTTCTTCAGTGAGTACATACATAAATAAAGTTAAAAAAAAGCATACAATGATTGTCATGTCCCGGAGTTAAAATGTTATGACAATATTCATCTATTTCGGAGTTTGACCTTTTCCTTAACTTAATATCAAGAAATAAAAGCTAATAAAATATGATACAAAACTTATATAAACAATTATTTCTAATTCTGCTTTTACTAGAGTTCTACGATCTCTTTTTTATATACTTTCTTATATTTCAGATTATTCTAAGCCATTGCGAAAACTTCTTAGTACGAATAATTTTAAAGTCGAGCTTCATGACAATGGGACTTTAAGAAAAGTTTGTGCCCAAGGATGCAATGCTGGCCGAGGAGGGTTGCGTGGTCTCCCTATCCTTAACCTTGTGATAAGCCTTTACGTACGTCTCTTTTCTTTCATTTCCACTCTTCAAAGGGAAAGCGAGATAACATAATCTACTCTGTGTGTGTGTGTGAGGACTTGCTTGTGCTTTGTATATTCAAGTCTTCATTTCGATTCCTCTTGTGTATGCGACGTATCTCACTACGATGCTTGGTTTCGCGTGCCTGTGTGTTTGTGTGTAGCTCAGAGTGCACACCAAGCCTTACCGCAACGTGCTCCTGTAGACTACATGGTTTATTCAACTGGTGTGTGTGTTTGTGTGTGTGTGTGTGCGTGTGTGTGTGAGCCGGGTCTGGTGGCGTGTTGCGCGGTAATTATACTCGCCATAAAGGAATATTCACAGTGTGGCCTAAACATGCACTAACGTTCTCCCGCTTCCACGATGTGTCTTCGGATTGAATTCAAGGCTGCCAGCCGTATCCAGGAAGGAGTGTGTTTATTTGTGTACGTGCTTGCGGGTGTGTGCGAGTACGTATAACCATATGTAAACACGCTGAGTAAGTAGGCATGCGTGTGTACTCAGTATGAAGAAAGTGCGAGGAAGGTTAAGAGTAAGTGTAAGTTCGTGTGTGTGTGTGTGTGTGTGTGTGTGTGTGTGTGTGTGTGTGCTGGTTACCTAAGCGGGTGCGTCCTGTATGAGTATGTATAGAAATCCGTCTGTGCCAACAACAGCGCGGACAAAAACCCTATCTGTGTGTTCTCTAACCGACCATGCCGCGTGGTGGGCCAGTGATCTCGGCGATGCATGTGCACGAGGTCTGCTATGGAGGAGGAGGTGGTGGTAGTGGTAGTGGCAGTGGTGGTGTATGGGGGGCGGGTAAGGGGAACGATGGGGGAAAGCGGACATATTTCGCGGTGGGTAAAATGTAACCACTCACAGGCTTGTACTGTGCTGAGGGTGCAACCATGTGTTTGCTTAGGTGAGTTACAGTGAGTGAATTGATGAGCCCAGAAGCCACGTGGGGAGGAGGGGAATGGGCCATGAAGCAGGAAGTAGGAAGAACTTGGGAAAATGGTGCAGTCATGTGGCTGTATATTAGGCGAGAGAGAGAGAGAGAGAGAGAGAGAGAGAGAGAGAGAGAGAGAGAGAGAGAGAGAGAGAGAGAGAGAGAGAGAGAGAGAGAGAGAGAGAGAGAGAGAGAGAGAGAGAGATATAAAGGAGAAGAGAAATGAAGGAGACATATCGAATATGATTCGATTGATAAAAAAAGAAGCAAAAAATAAGTAAAAGGGAGACAAGAAGCCTATACGTACATGGGTGAGAAGTCAGAGGTCAGTCAGTGTTAAGAGTATCAGCAAGTGCACAGGTGAGTCAGTGTATTTACTCGGTCTTAACAGAGGCTGGAACGAGGAGAGAGATGCATCCTCACGACTTTGGCAGGCGGCTGAGGGGAGAGCAAATGAAGTCATCAGAATATTCGGGCCGAGTCGCGTGTTCCAGAGTGGCGCAAAGTCAAGGTCAGACACGAGAAGGCCGAGAGAAGGGTTGAGGCGTCTTCCCCAGCACACCTTCCTATAAATATCTTGGTCCGTCAGTAAGATAAGGCAGGGCAGCCCTCACCATCCTGCAATGAAGCCATGCTGCTCGAGCTCCTGAACTCAAAGAAAGGGCGAGGAAAGGGAAGAGACGCAAAAACTATCCCGGATAAAAATATGGACACAGGCAACAACCACGAGCCTCTATAATTAAGGTAAGGCGGAATCCTACAGTAATTTGTGTATTTTCTTGCGAGTAAGTACATATATTTAATGCATCCTGGCACGTAGAAAAACTGCATACATTGTTACATAAATTATTTAAGATATTGCATGACTTTCTTCGTTCATAAGATCCTCGCTAAATGTACTGCTACATATTTCCAAGGCACGTGGATAAACTTATAATCCGCACAGGTAGGCTCTCTGTCTAAATATAATACCTTAAAAGTATATTCTGCGTAAAAAAAAGATAAAATTCTTGTGTTTATATATACGCACCATTCTTTCTTACGTGGGGAAAAAGAAGAAAAAAAAAGGTCGGCGGCCGCTCCACCCGCACTTGCCCGGCGGGGAGAAGGAACACGTGGGGTGAGTCAGGCCGCCAGACTAAGAATGCCACGTCAATAAACCGCTAAAACGAAGGCGCCGGAGGAAAACCCATTCGCCTCACCGTATCTCCGGAGGGTTAGAGGCTGAGGCGCTCAATCATACATTCCCCAAATACAAATGGACACGTTATGCTTGCGGAGATGCGGCGAAATCTGTTCTCTCCGCAGCGGCCCAGATCCCCTTAGTCGCCCTCTTCTTCAGGGGAAAAAAAAACACGAAATTTACTATCACA
>CM035179.1:11699187-11701978 GCA_020233015.1 Callinectes sapidus
AAATGACTTGCTGAATACAGGGGAAGGTGAAGTGCAGTCTTTTAATCGGAAGAGCCTCTCCCTCTTCCCGTGCTCATCTTTTGTCCCATCCCTCCGTATCGACCTGGGCGGCGCTCCCTGCAACTCGGGTTATCTGGCTATTATCGCTATAAATGGAGCAGTAGTGTTAAGCCCATTTCACTCATTCGCGTCATAAAGACCAGCGTCCAGCATCGCTCACCTGTGAAATGTGTTCACTTAATATTCTCCCGTGTCCTTCATGCAACGTTTTCCATCATCTCTCTCTCTCTCTTTCACTCCCTCCCTCTTTCCTTAGCTCTGTCTATCTTCTCTTTTCTATTTACCGTACTTTCAATCTAGTCAACACCTGCCCTTTACCTGTTCTCATCCTCACCCTTCCAACTAGTCTCTTTCCTTCCTATATCCCTCTGCCCTATTATCCCTCCCCTTGCCTCTTCCTCCCTCTTTCTTTTTATCACCCGAGCCGAGAAACGAGACGGCAGACACCCTCAGCGTCTGAGGTGGCGGAAGGTGAGTCAGCTGAGGCTTCACGCGTCTGGCGAAGTGGCTATGTGGTGAAGAGCTTATCTGGCTCCAGTTCACACAAGTTCGAAACACGTTAGTTTATCAACGTTACTAACACTTCTCTCTGTCATTCAAATTTATTAAGTCTACTAGGAAAGAGCATAAAATGCCCTGCCAACGTGAATGAAACGGCTTTTTATAACTAATATAAATATATTGACTTTTTTTTTCTTTTATGAGGGCGAATTTTTCATCCTCTTACCCAAATTTAAGGTAGGAGCAATATCTCTGTACTCGTTAAGGAAGCTGCAATACACTATTTTACCTTTAGGAGAGGGGGAGAGAAAGGATTTTTTAGCTGTAAGTTCAAGATGATTTGGGGCGGCGGAAAATGTGCGAGTCTTGTTCGGAAAGGTTGGTAGCTGTTTTAGGTCCCCAACTCAGAGGCTTCTGGAGCTTACAGAGAGAAAAAAGAAGATAAGAAGAGAAAAAAAAAAAAAAAAATAGAAGTGAGAGGGAGAGTGCAGAGTAGAGAAAGGAGGACGAGGTGAGGGGGTGGAGGGGGAGTGGAAGAAGGTAAGAGAATCATATATCGCACTTAATTACAGCATATTATCTGAAGATCAGTGGATATGCCAGACCGCAGAACATACAATCAAGTGTCAAAGTTATTAGGCTGGACGCAATGAAAGATCGCATCCTGGAGAGTTTTCTGCCGAGGAACCGCGATTGGATCATTATAACCACAGTGTTTAAGGAGACTCGCGTGACGAATGGCGGATCAATTTGGTCTCACCCTTGGATAAGCTTCCCAACGGGTTTCCACCGAAATTACAAAATGATTGGAACATACGCCAGTACTCATCGATGATCAGAGACCCAATCTTTAGCTTGCTCCTCCCCCACTCCACCCTCCTCTCCTGCTTACCCTCTTGTGTTCTCTTCTCTCCCTCTTTGTCTCTCGCCCTCCTTCCATGCCTTTCGAAGTTTCTCCCTTTTTTTATTTTCTCTCCCTCTCTCTCCTACCACCACCTCCCCTTCCTCAGCTTCCTCCTCCCTAAGCAGCCTCTTTCTCCTATTACTTCTCCTCATTTCTTACTATTCAGTCTTCCATTTCCTTCTATCCTTACTCCCTTGAGAGGCACTACTTCTCGTTTCCTCTTCCTTTCATCCTACTTTTCCTTCCCACCCTTTTCTCTCTCTCTCATCCATTCCCCTTCCCTCCGAGACACTCCTCCCACCTACGTCAAACTATCTCTCTACCTACAGCCCCTCCCTTTACCTCCTTCCCCGCCTCGCCCTGTGGTCTCCTCCCTTACCTCCCTTTTCCACACCCGTCCTACCTCTCTTTATCTCCACCTGTCTGTCTCTCCCCCTTTCCTTCCCTCCCCTGTTTTGTAATGTCTTTCTCTTAATGCATTCCCTACCCCGTTCTTTTATTCCGGGTGTTGTTTTGCCTTAATTTAGTCCAATTTTATTTATGTATTCTCTCTCTCTCTCTCTCTCTCTCTCTCTCTCTCTCTCTCTCTCTCTCTCTCTCTCTCTCGTCAGTCTTTCTTCATATCTGCCCATTTTTTTTGTTTTGTTTTCTGATCCTGACTTCCCCTTCTCTGCCCCGCTGTGTTCCCTTGTCTTAATTATTTTCGCCCCACCCTTCCCTTGGTTTGCTTTATGGTGCTTCTTCCAAACACTTAATTCTGATAACGCTGTAAATTATTCCAACATTAAAAACGTTTCTTTGTTCGGACATGTGATGGTACTTGGCGGGTAGAAAAACAAAACGAGATTAAGAATACGCTCTAAAATGTCAAAAGAAACGAGACCCTTTAGTATGTGTTCTATTGTTGTGTTTGTGTTCTTCTTCTTCTTCTTCTTCTTCTTATTATTATTATTATTATTATTATTATTATTATTATTATTATTATGATTTTCTCGAGGAACCCTAGTGATTTAGTGTTCCCATTTTATTTGCACATATGGGAATTTTCATTTGCCAACTTATCTATGCTCATTACCACAAAAACACATTTCCTTATCTAAGTTATTTTAAACAAGGTTTTTCTCACTCTTCACGTCACCTAACGCTGCCACCGCCACCACCACCACCACCACCACCACTACCAACAACAACAACACCGTACTGGAGGAGGAGAGAGTATAAAGAATGGAGAGTAAGAAAAAAAAAGAAGAAGTGGGTGGAAAATGGTACAAGCGAGGAGGAAAGAAAGAAGTTACGAGAATAGAAGATGATGGAGAGATTATTGGG
>CM035179.1:11736252-11752234 GCA_020233015.1 Callinectes sapidus
CTCTATACTCTCTCTCTCTCTCTCTCTCTCTCTCTCTCTCTCTCTCTCTCTCTCTCTCTCTCTCTCTCTCTCTCTCTCTCTCTCTCTCTCTCTCCTCCCCCTCTCCATTTGGACATAAGCTTCTGTATAAAATCCAGTACAGCATTTTCGTTCGGAGTGGGCAGTCGCATATATTAAGCCGGAACAACTTATGGGAGAAGTCTACCCGTGATAATACGAGCTTGATTCAAAAGATCTGGAAAGCATTTTATAATTCTTTTGGCCTGCGATTTTATTTCCTCCCCCCTTCACATGGAAAGAGAAAAGTCTGTCTAAACGTGCATTCTCTCCTCATAAAGTTAACTGTCCGGTATGTTGCGTGTCCGTCTGTCTGTCTGTCTGTTCCGCTGACTAGTGTTTCTGTATGTTTGTCTAGGCGGTGCGTCATCGTGTAAGGTCATCCGTTCCTAGGGTTCGCGTGGAGATCATCTTCATTCATCGACGTGAATTTATGATTACTAGAAATGCATTGCTTTGTTTATTCTGGTGGTCGTGTGCCTTACTCCCTTCCCACGACTTCGAGGAAGGGATGGAAAATTTATAAAGATACAAATAACAAGAAAACACAACACAGCAAAGATTAAACATCGGAGAACGTGAAAATTAAGACATGGAAAAATTATACAAGACACTTTCTATGTAAAAACTGAATGCATAGGAAACAAAACACACAAAAGCGTAGATTAATAAAGTAAAGATATTAAGCTGTTACTTTTTGCAGTACATATAAAAGGGCGGAGGGAAGGGACGAAGGAAAGACACAGAGGGAAGGGAGATAAGTAGGGAGATGTACGGGAGGACACTCTTGATGTCTGGTGGAAAAGAAAAGGGGGCAAAGGGACTGCAAGGGGTTACGAAATTAATGACGGTGGGGGAATGGAGTGAAAGATGGAAAATAAATGTAGAGATACGGAATGAATACGAATAAAAACGATAAATGAGAGAGAGAGAGAGAGAGAGAGAGAGAGAGAGAGAGAGAGAGAGAGAGAGAGAGAGAGAGAGAGAGAGAGAGAGAGAGAGTAAGGGGAGAGAGAGAGGGAGGGAGGAGCAAATTATAGACCCCTAGCGGGCACTTGACTTCTCTGGGGGTGAAAGAGGCACCACTACCTCCCAGACCAAAGCCAGCTTGAGGTTTTGGCTTCCTCGGGGTCAGGGAGGAAGGCGGCGCGGGTAAGGGAGTGAGATATAGGTATTAGAGGTAATGTACGGCCCGTCCAATGGGGTCTAACAATGGTAAATGCAAAAAAGGAGGGTCTGATGCCTTCCTAACTGTAGCTAAATCCAAAGAAATCGCTATTAATCTCGGCACTTGTGGGGTTATATTGATCATCATCGTGTAGTCACGTAGAGGTGGTGTACAATTACGAAGTTAAATATATATTAACGTTCCTCCCTTATGAGTGGAATGTATCATTTAAGCCGCTATATAGCTGCTAAACACAGTCATACACACGTCTAGCAAATTAACTTATCTCGGCTCTAGAGAAGGTGAATTGCGGCACGATTGTAGGACTTGTAATAGACAAATAAGCAGCTGTCAAACCCTAATTGGTAAATAACCATTGTGAATGCTAGACCTACCTGATGGAGCGATCGGTGTCCTGTCTGTTTATGAAGATTATAATTATTTTCGTATCTAGTACAAGGGGAAACTTTTTGACAGATGCTTGTCTTGGTAGGATTTCTTAACCATCTCGAGAGCGATGATCACCTGGACGAAAACTGCTCACCCTCAACTTGTTGTAAAGATGTTTCCCAACATTATTAATGCCAACATCTCCGAAGACAAACTCTCTGAAGAGAACCTGACATTTACGAAATTTACAAACACTAAGGGTGTCAGTAAATCTTGTCTGGTAGTTTCTTCCTCAACAAAATGTTTCATAAAGTAGTTTCTCACCACGCATACTAATATTTCTTTTTCCCGATGTATGAAAAAAAGTGTATATGTTTACGAACGACACACCAACAAGCCAAGTAAGCACGCAGCCAATTCCCACACATTATATTCAATTCATATTTATACACAGTGCCCCTAAACATGTACAGCAGTAAATACTAAATATGCACATTAATGCACACGTGTAAATTAAAGCGTACATCGCCAAATTAACAATGTGATATATATACACCATTACACCAATACAATAAATAGGATTTTACGATGATTACACATCAAGTAATAAATATCAATGCACGTTTAACAACATATACACTTATTTTTGTTACCTTTCACTTTTAAAAAATACAATAACTTTCACCACATGATGCCAGCTCCCTCGCCATGCATGCCAAAACTCTCCTGACCTACCCTAAGTTGAGCTGTCAGAGAAGATTGGAGAGAAGGCGACGACTTAAAGACAAAAAATGCGACGAAAACTCGAAATAAAACCTCTCCAGTCTGCCTCTTGCTCCTCATTTCCTTCACCTCCTCCATCAACATTAGAAAAAAAAAAAAATCCGCCCCACTTGGCGTGAAGAGAAAGAGACTCCAAGAACGAGGCCGAAAGAGAGATGGCGAGAGAAAGGAGCAGGAGAAACACGTTTGAGGCGAAGCTTCCCCCAGAAAACATACACTCAGCACCAATGTTTAAAGTTTTGGGAATCTGCCATGGACACGTATCTTTGGCTCAGGCTAGATATTCTTGCTTTTTTTACATTGTTAGAGAGAGAGAGAGAGAGAGAGAGAGAGAGAGAGAGAGAGAGAGAGAGAGAGAGAGAGAGAGAGAGAGAGAGAGAGAGAGAGAGAGAGAGTTATACGGAGGGGAGCAGGAGAGTAGTTGGTATGGGAGACAGAAACAAGATGAAATTTGGTCTCCTCCAGGAATAACTGCAGAGACACCCGTATTGATTATTGAACACCTCATTTCTCCCACCTTCGCCCTGAACTCCCTGTCCTCTTCTCCCTCTTTTCTCCCTACCTGTCGACCATCTCTTTCTTCTCGTTCTTCTTTCCTCTCACTCTCTCCCTCTTCTCTCTCTCTCTCTCTCTCTCTCTCTCTCTCTCTCTCTCTCTCCCTCTCTCTCTGTTCTTTCTGTGTTCCCCTTCTTCACCATCTTCCTTCGTTTCGTACCCCAGCTATCAGATGTTCTTTTTCTTCTTATCCTCCTGTTTCTCTCTCCATCCCTCTTCACTATATTTCCTTACTCCCCTCCCATTCGTTCTCCTCACGCCTCGCATCCCTGTCCTCCTCTTTCTCTCCTCCCCTGCTCGCCATCTTCCTCCGCCTTCCCAAATACTTAAATCACTGTCAGGTTCTACGATCATGTTCAGTCTCCCTCCTGAGGTATAGGGGGGACTAGTTTTTTTCAGCTAAGTTCCTCCCGCGACCGATTTTCTTTCAGTATAATTAATGTTAGTACCACAGACCACTCCCCACGACTCCCCATCGGTCCCCCCCCCATGTGTCGGCTCTCCAGACTCCGTGTTCAGGGTACAACGGGTCTGCGACTGCCACACTACCGCACTTGGTTTTACTTAATTTTCATCCACAATGTTCTCTCTTCCGGAGTTCTCGTGTGTGTGTGAATCCCTGAATGTCTGATCCAACACCTTAATTTTCGGTTGCAAGTGTAAAAGGACGTAAATTGGTGCAACGGTTTGGAGGAAACAGGGAAAAGAAATATAAGGAGAAAGTAAATTGTGTGTAGTGTAAAAGTTTTATGTATCTGGTATGTCATATATTACATTAAATACAGTAACAGCTTCTAATGATTACAATGATCCAAGCACTTCATTCCACTTGACATGACTTACCTGGCAAAATCCCCACACAGAATATATCACAAAAGAACAAGCAGCGTGGCAATGCATGCACCTTCCGCCCAGAACACTAAATATTGAGAGAACCCGGAAAAGCAGTAAAACATGTCCTTGCATAAATAGTGCTACATAATCATCATAAGAAGGGAAACTGCACTGACAAATGTGGTTGTAATTCTATGCAAAGCCTCCATAAACAAGCAGAGAGAGAAGGTAGCGCTAAAACTGGATGGAGTATAATTGCAAAACTAACCGGCAAAAACAGAGAGAAACACGAAAAACAAGAAACACTAAGCTAAATGTGTAAGTAAAATGTGTAACTCAACTCACATGTCCCGAGGCTGAGGTGCGGCAGGGGTGCAGGTGGGTCAGTCTGCGGGAGAACAAGGGTTGTGTTAGCAGCCATCACGCTACGGGGATTGCATTATGCGTACAACATTAGCGTTTACTTTCCCACAATGCACAGTGGTACAGGGTTTTCCTCAAGAGAGAGAGAGAGAGAGAGAGAGAGAGAGAGAGAGAGAGAGAGAGAGAGAGAGAGAGAGAGAGAGAGAGAGAGAGAGAGAGAGAGAGAGAGAGAGAGAGAGAGAGAGAGAGAGAGAGAGAGAGAGAGAGAGAGAGAGAGAGAGTCAAGAAAATTTTAGTCGCTTTATACATACAAGAGCAAAACCAGGAACTAGTCACATGAGTGGACACACACACACACACACACACACACACACACACACACACACACACACACACACACACACATACACAAACACACTATCCTTGCATAAGAACGGGGAAAAAAATAAACTCGTTATATGAATGGAGACTTTTGGCAACACTCACTCCGGTTCTCTGCTTCCCCAAATCTAACCTCGGTATCTATTTATCTTTGGAGGAGTTGGACGCACGGCCATCTGTATGACCTCGATTCAGCAAGATTGTAGTAGAAGCGACAAGAACAGCCAGCAGAGGAGAGCAGAGAAAGAGAGAGGGAGAAAGAGAGTAGATGAAAGCAGAGTACAGAGCAGCGAGATGAGAAGTGACAGGATATCAGAGAATATAAACGAGATAAGAAATAAAATAAGATGAAAGAGAAGAGGAGAGATATGACGGGAGATGAGAGATGTGGAGAGAGGAGAGGAGAAAGAGAAGGCTGCAGAGCATGTCATATAATAGAAACAAGATACGAGATGAAACGAGATGGGATGGATAGATAAGAGGAGAGAAGTGAGAAGAGATATGAAAGAAGAGGGAAAAAAGAGCGCGAAAGAGAAAGGGAAGAAAATACGAAAGATAAAAAAATGTAACACAGGAGAAGATAACATGAAGAGAGTAGAAAAAAAAATGGAAGAAAGGGGAAGAGGCAACAACACAAAACAGTAAAGAATGAAAGTGAGACAGAGAAAAGGGAGAGGAGAAAATCTAAAGAGCAGGAAATGAAGGAGAAAACACAGGAAGAACAACAGGCGATAATGCGGCAGCTGCGCGGAGGAGGGAGTTGAGTGTTGTGTATATCGTGTGGCTACTGTTTGATTTACATCTCAGAGGTAACGACAGAAAACCCAAACTTGCGGTGTAAACTGTTTGGCGACTTACTCAGTTGTCGTGTCTCATAACCCACCAAGCAGACCCACACTAACCACACCACGAGAGGACTCTTCATCCTTTCTTCCTTCCTCTCATTCGCCTCGTCTTCTCACTACCCCCGCCCCCCCCCCTCCCCTCCTCTCCAACAACATCCCCCAAAATTTCTCCCTTCTCCTTCTCGTGGTGTCTGCTTTCACAGCGGGGGAAGAATGTTCTGCCTAGGTGAACTTATTAAATATAAACTCATAAAATAAAAAAAATATATAAAGCATGTCGTATTTTATAGTTTATGGGCTAAAAAATACAAATAAATTTATATTTCATTAATAAATTTTACCCTATTTTTTCATGAATTAAAATCACAAAAGCTGTGGACATGTTAATGGAAAAAATGTTAAACAAAAAAGAGAAAATATTTTCTCCTCTTTAAAACAAAAGCTTCACACGGTCTGGTCACGTAAAAATATAAGGCCTGATTCTGTCCGTTCCGGTCGTTCGCACCACCCGGCAGCCATGAGAGTTGCTGAACCGTCAGCTCACTCGTCGCCAGGCCAGCTTTGTTTTGTACTTTCGCTACATTTGGTCAAAACGTCTTCAGTCTGCTATTACTCTTCATTCTACAATCGTGTATATGACGATGAAAAATATGTAAATAATCTCATAAACATGTATGAAAAACTTACATTGAAATTTCTACTATTGGCTACTTTTTTCTTTCCATATAAATAATTGCAAAAAGAGAGTAGTAGTGTACTGTTGTGATAGTAATATTATAGCTATTGGAAACGGCCATTTATGTGTGAATCGCTAGCAGTATTACCACCGCTATCACTGCCATTCCCCGCAGTATTGGGTTAATTTCCGGGCCAGAGCACCGCAATGGCGACTGTAGTGTCACTGACTACAATGGAATGTTCTGTTCTTACTGATTGAAAACTTACGAGTGCTGCACTCATGTATGACTGCCTCCGCTCTCCTTCGCTGGGCGCCATGATGACAACTACGAGGAGGGAAGAGCAAATCGTCTCATCTAACGCTTACATAAACGTACCCCTGAACGGCCACAGAGACATATATGGCAAATAATCATGCATATCTCTCTACATACAAAAAAAAAAGAATATTTTTCTTTATAAGATCTAAGTAAGAGGGATGCTTAACCTCGAAAAGAAATGATTTCGTTACCAAATCTTACAGGAGGGAGCCATCACGGACGTATAATCATGATCCATAAACAGAGTCCCCTACTTGCCTGCATTTATTACAGAGGCGAATGTTGGCACATGGCTCACCCGTTTTGCATCGCTACTTGCACTCAGGGAGAGTTACACGTCTTAATCGACCTTGCACTGCGCAACATTATTGCTGAAGGTACACATTTCTTTCCCTGTATACCCGACAAAGTGGGTGGACTCACCAGAAAATGTAAACCTTTTGCATATAAACATTTATTTTTTGCAGGGTGGGGGGGCAAATGAAATGGATAAAAAGAGAAGTGCGATCACACACAAAACTGATTACGTAAACTAAAATGACAAGAGTGAAGACAAATCAGAGGTAAATAACAATAAAAAGCGGCAGTAAACATTGATGGTAATGGCGGTGCGATGCAAGGAAATGACACCATCTATAATTAACGAGGCTTGATATAGTCACTAAGTGCGATGCTGCCCCTTCGCTGCCTCCTTAGGGCTCACTATATAACGGAGGGTAGGCGTTGCTTGACCACCCAATAATTAAAGGGAAAAAAAGTAATGGTATTTTTAATGGCCTCCACAAGCATCCACGTGACCACTTAATTGCCCTAGCCTGTAATTAACTCATGATAGCAAATTATGTCTCGTATTACATGACTACGTTTCATTTTTGCATCTGAAAACAAATACAATCAATTCCTTCGAAAAGTATGTTGACTTAAAACCGGTTGTGAATGTGCCTGGAATAAATTTAAAAACAAATAAAAAAACCTCCGTTTTTCTAGCCATTCCCTTTCCACCCCGCCCATTAACAGCAGACAAAAGGGGCTTCTTTCCAAACACAAATGGTCTTCCAGCTAAGCCTTTTACAGTCCTTCTATAGATAATGCCTCCACGTAATCAAGGAGAGTATGCCATTTTTTTCCCCTTCGACTCTGCAATTCCTAGGTGGGGAGGCTCCGTGCTGTGCTCACTAACTGCTGGTGTGTGTGTGTGTGTGTGTGTGTGTGTGTGTGTGTGTGTGTGTGTGTGTGTGTGTGTGTTTTGTATTTGTAAGCGCGCACTTGCCTGCTGAGCGAGTGGGCAGGAGGCGGCGGAACAACATAAAAGACGAATATAAATCAACAGCTGCAGTCAAGCCAAAGTACAAACAAGACAAGGGCACAGGGAGAGGATCAGTAAAATCAAATAAGAAATACTGAAACCGTATCATTACATTCATTATTTTGAGATGAAAAAAAAGAGACATCACACTTTGAACTATTGCCAAGCTGCCAAAAATACCTCGTAAAGATATCCGACCGCTTCCTTTGCATTAATAGTAAAGACACGTGTTTGTAGCATGATTATTATATTACATAGTAGATAGTTGGATAGATATTTAGTTGAAAATAAATATAGATAGATAGATAGATGGATAAGTACATAGATGAAAAGATAGATCATTAGATACAGAAACGTATAGAGTTAGATGGATATACATAAATACTGGTACAAAGACCAATAAATAAATAAGATGAATGACAAATAAATATGCGCGAACAATTCTTCAAAGCCAACTTCTACAGCATATCTCGCAACTTTTTCCCGCCGCCGCCTCCTCCTCCACCAACTCCTCTTCCTCCTCCTCCTCTTCCTCTTCCCCGACCACCTTATCCACCTCCTAAAAACGCTCGATTTCTCATTTACTCCCTCACCTCCACCATCGCCCCATTAGTGCCCACTCCCTCATTTCACCTGTCAATGATCTCCTCCCTTATTTCGCTACTCTCCTCCCTTTCCAGCCTCCCGCTCCTCCTTCCCTTGACAACACTCCCTGGTTCGCACTTACTGGCTTGCTCTTCCCCTGCCCCTCTCCCACCTACCCTTCCTTCCTCCCAACCTGACCACCTGCCCACGAGGTCGCTTTCTCCTCCCCCTGCTCTTTCTCGTTTGCCGTTTCTCTAATCATCTCTCACTATGCGTCTACAGTTATCTGGCAGCCTCCCTCCCGACTGTATTATGAAATGTTTATTAATTTATTTTTCTCCTACGGTAATTTCTAGAGGGTGTGGATGACTTGCAGGTTATCAAAATGTGTTTTTCCTGTTTATAATGTAGAAATGCAAATAGATATCCATAAAAACCGGAATCTTTTCAAATGTTTCAAAATAAGGTTACCCGTGCGAGTAATTATTATTGTCCAGTCACCTAACAGACGGGTTTTCTTAATGGTCCAGTAATTATAACACGTCATAACCATTCTATTTCGTTTCCTCAAAAGCCTTTTCCCCATTTGTTCGTCCAGGAGGGAGCGATGCAATTATTGGTAATGAGTCGGTGCAAGTCCTCGTTTTCTTGACAGTGTTGTTTATTGTGACACGCAGAGGGGGTTTCGTGCGAGTTGTTATTTCATCATTCCTCTTCACAATCAAAATATAGCAGCAAGAAATCCTCGCCCCCGCACTAAACACTAATAAACTTATAACAACCTATAACAATTAGTTTACAAAATAACTTAATGATATGCAAGAGCCTTTCTACTCTCGTTTAAACATTTTTTTTACCAAAATCTATACAAGTTTTCATATAAAGCTCAGATATCACGAGGCCCACAACAATTAAATTCATAGTCACCCCAAAACGTCAGTAACAATGGATAACCGGACTTCCTGCAGCCTCAACTTAACTGTCATTAACACGTTACCCTAATTACCTCACTTCCTGTGATATTACACGTTTTATGAACTTCCTTATGATCATGTCATATTACATCAATTAACTTCTTACCGTCCGTCGTGACTGAGCCAAGTAAGGCAGCACGGAGGAGGTAGGGAACAAAGCTGTGGGTGGCGGCGGTGGTGGCAATGGTGGTGGTGGTGGTGTGGGGCCAGCTTCACACTGCTCGCTGCCCCAGTTCCACCCGCCTGGGACCTATAATAGCCTCTCCGTCACGTCAAGTCCAACGCTGAATCACCACAGTAAAGCACTCCACTTAAAGTAACGACACCATCCGTAAAACATTACTCATAACTCAACGCAACACTAATAACTAGACATAAATCAATAATAATCCGCGAGTCTCGTGGGCCGTGATGGCCGTGCGGGCGGCGGCCGGCGGCTGGAAGAGTAGGAAGGCGGTGAGCTAGCCTCACTCCCATTGGTCCACGTTTGCATACGTTAGCCAATAAAACACAAGCATTGCGGTGGTAGGGCTTTAGATATACCAATTATGAGCAAACCGTAACTGTGTGAATGCAAGATTAACTCTTGTATAATTGTGTTAAAGAACTCTATGCTAATAAATCACAGTGTGGTTTATAAAATAAGTATGTATAAGAGCAATTCTGCATGTATTTTGTAATATTTCAAAGACTGGATGATTTCGAAGGGTTGGTGAGCCTGGCCAGAGGTTCACTCAAGTAATACCGATACGAACAAAGCTTCGAAGCCGGAGAAGAAATCGTTCTCTCATTATATGTTTCATAGACATGAAAATTAAAACTAAAAGTTTATAGAGAAAAGTAGAAACATTGTAGTTGTCCATAATGAAGACTGCATCGTGTGGAAGCTAGTGATCACAGGTCACAGCTCACTGTTTTCCAGTACACGCTGAGTTCGAACGTGGTAGTGTCGGAGTCTCTCCTTCACCGCTCTCCACACACTATCGGGAAGGAATGTGTTCGGAACCTAACCATCAAGAGGAATCATAAAGAAGCACAATATATTATAAGAATATAATACTTGCATGCTAACTTTGTACATATATACTTTCACCCTCACAAGTTATACATTGTGAATGTACCACTTCTGGTCGATGTGTTAACCTTTCCACGTCACAAGAGTTATTGACGAGTATCAGGTCACACACATGTATCTACACACACACACACACACACACACACACACACACACACAAGTAGAAACATAGATAGATAGGTAAATATATAAAGATGAATAGATAGATAATGAAGTGAATATATAAAAAGAGAAAATAGAGAAAAATATACAAGATAAACACAAATAAATATGAGCGTGCAAGAATATTATGATTTTTTATCTTTATCATTATCGTAGACGAGCTATAAGTTCACGGATCCTGTGGCTGTGTATGCTGCAGCCGTCAGTGCTTGGAAGAGGCAAGCTGAACAGCATGTTGGAATCTGCCCTTCGCTTCCAGCTTTTCTCAGTACCTGCGCATTCCATCACGTTACAAGTTTTCTGTGTTCGGTTAACCAGCTCCCAAGACTGTCTTTCAACATAAACAAACGATGTGTTTGCACGTCAGGAAACACATTTACTGCGTACGTGTAGCGGGTTCATGAAGTACATTATGGTTTAGAGGAATCTCGTATGTGTTCATTTCACCAAGCAATTTCTTGCAACTCTACGCTAACTGACAAGGCAGCAGTGTTTAGCACCTGTTTGTGAGATGGAAACTGATACGCACTCAGGGAGAAAAATATTATGATTTAACTTCTTTCTATTTGAGGTCTCTATAATCTATCCATACATTAAAAATAATCATTTTTTATTATTAAACAGTTCTATATATCTATAACAAAAAAAAATCTAAACGACAATATAAAAGAACTCATTAAAATACTGCTCTATCTAGCAAGAGTTTCAGGTCACAGAATTCGGCATACCAATACTACCTGTCAGGGGAAAAGAACCACAGGCCAAGAACAAAAATACAACGACAGAAGGAATTCAATGATAACATTGATAGGTACACTCATTAACAGGATGAAGCCCCTCTTGTATTTACCAAGGTCTCAACTCAACATCATACTAATAATTCAGAACAACTCAATGGTTTTACTTAACCTCGTGACACTTCACCTTTTTGAGGACGAAAATGTTGGTAACACCCTTACCTGACCCACTCCTTTCCTCTTGGACTAGAGATGTTCACGCGAATTTATTGCCGCAAACCATTAATTACCTCCACCCTCTCCTCGCTGACACTCCCTCCACCAGTCCCGCCCCTCGCCGCCTTCTGTAATGCTCTCCACGCGCCTTCAAGGTAAGCAAGGATCTGCACGATTGCCAGCAGCGACCCTGAACCTTCACACTATGACAAAGTAAATTCAAGGTGATGATGACACTTGATTTTTTGTTTTCTTGCACTACTGATCGTATTAGTGAAGTTATTCATACACGTCTGATAAAACTTGCCGCAGTGGCAAGAGGAAGCTAAAATATTTGAGAAATGAATCGTGGGATAAGACGTACACTATAAATGGCAGCTATGAAATGTTATACAAAGATGAACGAGCAGGGTTACATTTTCCTTATGACATTCATTTGTTTTTTACAGGTGAACTGACCTGCCCCAAGAGCCTCATGTTGCTATTTTTTTTCTCCCCTTGAAATGACCTTACCAGAAAACCTCCTTCCCCTCCTCAATCTCAAGTAATTTCAAGGAAAAGTGTAATGAAACCCGAAGTGTAGTGAGCGCGCAACGAATTCCAACGAGCTTGGTGGCGAATTCACCTGCACTTGGCACAAGGAAAAATCACATACAATCTATCTCTCTTAACTCCTCGAAAATAAAAGCTTTATCATATCTATCAACTCATTTTCTTATCACCGTTGGTATCAATCTATTACCATCATTTTCATTGCAGTGAAAAAGCGGGTCTCTACTACCACCACCTCCACTTCTGTACTCACTCGTCATCATCACCATAATTATTCGTCATTATAACATTCCCCAAAGGTTCAATTACGCCTCATTGCATCTTTGTGCATCATTTATGCCACTAGTGAACGCTGTTTGCATCACGCTATGCGCCTCAAAGAGTGTCGTTAGCTGGTTCTGAATGGACCATATTGAAATCCATTACTTCTAAGCCCCCCCCTCCCCCCTAGCGGTTTTCAATGACATAATAAGCTACAGGAATATTCCACGTAAATGTCTTCCGTGACTGCGATCGTTATGGGAATTACTTTCTGCCAATTATATATTATGTACTCGTAATAACGATAATAACTGTAATGGTGTTAATCATGGTGGTAGTGGATCACGGGAAGAAGTAGAAGAACAAGAACAAGAAGAAGAACAAGAAGAACAGGAAGAACAAGAAGAACAAGAACAAGAAGAAGAACAAGAAGAACAGGAAGAACAAGAAGAACAAGAAAAACAAGAACAAGAAGATGAAGAGCAAGAACAAGAAGAACAAGGAGAACAAGAACAAGGAAAAAAGAACAAGAACAAGAACAAGAACAAGAACAAGAACAGGAAGAACAAGAGCAACAACAAGAACAACAACAACAGCAACAACAACAACAAAGAAGAAGAATATGATGAAAAAAGAAAAAGAAGGAAAAAAGTAAAGGAGGAAGAAAAAAGAAGAAAAAAAGAGCAACAATACCAACAACAACAACAGCAACACGGAGAGAAGAAAACAAAAACATATAAGAACAATAGGAAAATAAAAAAAATGGTGATGATAATAACGATATTGATGATGAAAATGATGATAATGATGATGATGGTGATGACAATGGTGATGATAATGATGATTTTAAAACGCATAACAGTAGTAGTATGGAATAAAAACAGTATGAGTAGCACAATAACTACCAGGATGACATTTCCCATTAAAAGACAGTAAGAGTAGGAACACAGAGGAGGAGAGCCCCAATCCTATCGCTTCATCCCTTTTAGTCGCCTTTTACGACACGCGGGGAATACGATGGCAGTATTCTTCCTATGGGGTGCTGGAGTGAGTGGCCGGGCGTGTCCCTCTGCCACAGGAGGTAATAGTAATAGTAACAATAGCAAAAGTATCAGTTATGGTACCAATACTACAATTAGCGAGGGGATTATGTATTACCATTGTTATAGGTATAGTCTTAAACATATAGTGAAAATATTGATCTATTGGCTTTATAGTAATGTAGTTTTTCCTTCCGTGTGAGTTGTGCATCCGAATCAGTTATGTTACCTATACTACAATTAGCGAGGGGATTATGTTTACCATTCCTCTAGGTAAAGTCTTAAACATATGGTGAAAATATTTATATCTTGGCTTTAGAGTAATGCATTTTTTCTTCGTGTGTGAGTTGTGCATGCGAGTTCAATACGCCCAAACCTTCAATAGTATCTGTTATGTGCTTTTATATCACAGTTATGGGACAAGCATTTCGTGTCTTAACCCCTTTAGTGCCATGATCCCTTTTCTGATTTATTTTACTTATTCCTTATGAATTTTCTGCAGCTTTAGAAACTTATGTTGGGATTAAGACAATAAAGACTGAGGCCATTAATCTTCTGACATCCATACACCCATCTTGATCTTAATAGAATCATGTAATCATGCCTAAAATTCTCGGTAAAAATACGTCCCAGTACTGAAGGGGTAACTAAATTATTCATCATTTACTGAAATCATATTCTTCAGTAACACATTGTAGTCAAGACTCAAACACTCAATGCTGGTGACGAATGTTTCCGAATCAACGGGTTCAGATTCACGACTATTTGGGATTCAGTTGGTGCAGTGACCACTGACACGTCTGAAGCATTACTTCGGTGGGCCATTCATCCTGTTACTCTATAAACTTTAATACTTACCTTCACTCATGTTCTATCAGCCGATTTAGATCATTCATACGTATTTATCATACACCACAAATAAAGAACCCAAGTCGAGAAACAAAAAAAATGTTTCTCTCTCTCTCTCTCTCTCTCTCTCTCTCTCTCTCTCTCTCTCTCTCTCTCTCTCTCTCTCTCTCTCTCTGTGTGTGTGTGTGTGTGTGTGTGTGATAAGTAAAACAGGTAACAGCAAGATAATAAGTGGAAAAGTGTGTCGCTGTAAGATGTTTATAAAAGGTAAAACCCAAATGACCTCATACTATGAGGAGGACGCGTGTCGCGATGTTGCGTGACAGAGTCCACCATTCAGGCCGCCACCACCGCCGCCACTACGCCAGTGACATTGCCGCCCCCACAACTTTTGCACCGTTACGACCATAACCTCCACCATCACCACCACACGCGAGAAATACAGTGAGCATATACTAATAAAAAATATTCGTACAGGACACCAGTTCGACGGTAGATTTGCCTTGACAGATGGAGCATGATTAGAGAGCCGCCACGGGCCGACCGCAGCGACATGACACACGACGGATTGATAACTTTATGTCCCTGTGAAACGTAGGCTTCTCGCTTTGCGACATATTTATCACTAGTTTGCACCATTCTCTGGTTATTTACTTACTCACCTTGTTTATGCAGACGTGAACCCGTCCGGCTGTGATTTTTCTTTTTGTCTCTTCAATTCGTTGTTTGTGAGAATGTAATTTTGTGTTCGACTCCTTCATTGACAGAAATACCGTGTTCTGAAATCAACAATAGAAACCCACTTTACGCGAGTCATCCCTAACACCTCCCAAATACAAGAGTTTCGGTGGGAAAAACGAGATTGTTTCATTACTGTCAGCCGCACACAAAGTACGAGATTCATTCTCTTAAATCTCACACTAGAAAAAAAAGGCAGGGAACATCCCATGAAGGCACATAATTTCTGTCTACGTTTTATGTAAAGAACAGTGAGACAGGGAATAGAGGCAGGATGAGAATTGAGGGCATAAGTATAAGATAAGGATGAATGGCATTTGCCCGAACATGCAAAATTGTATCGAAAATTAACTATAGCATTTGGCGTTGCTAAGGAAATTCTACAAATATCGAATCTAAGCATTTTTACGAGGCTATGAAAACGTTGGTGAGGATATGGAAAGATGGGAGATGCAAGGATGTGCCTCATCACACACGGAGTTTTTTTTTGTCGTTATTTGTTTGTTTGTTTAAGGTGAGTATATAACTTTGACTGGTTCTCGATACTGTGTAATGTGTTGCTAAGCAGTTTGTTACGCCCCACCACCATGTTTGTGATGAGGCACATCCTCGCGTCACTCATAACTTAATTTCTTCACCACAGCATTAACATTTTTTTTTTCAGTAGTAATGTGATGTATTTTTTTTACTTTAGTTTATTTCACAAGTCCAATAAAATTGTACCGTCATACTATATAATTATAGTTCTTAATGAGTCATCAAACGCGTTTTAGTGAATCCATGCAACCAATACCTGACAAACGTTATATTAAACTGAGGCATTAAAAAATTGCAAGACAAATAAGGAAAATCAATATTTGAAATACTATCAATAACTGAATAATGTGTCCAAGAATAATTATACATAATCATGACACATATAAAAAAGCTCTCAAAACACAATCTATACATTACCAGTGATAAGGGTGATCTATGAGTAAAGAGGTCATCTTGTGTAAAGATCAGGAAAATGATTAACTTTATACACACACACACACACACACACACACGCACACACACACACACACACACACACACACACACACACACACACACACACACACACTCATATAT
>CM035179.1:11827080-11850641 GCA_020233015.1 Callinectes sapidus
TAGAAACAAAATTGAACAGCTGATATCGACCCGGAGGGAAGGGAGGGGGGGGGGGGAGAGTGAAGTAGGCCGCATCTAAACTCCCGGATCGATGTCTGGAACACTCGGGTAATACCATTATGCCTCTGTCAGAAGCAGGACGAGGCACCTTAATCACAACGAGCAGAGCTTAGCCTCCTACCATCAGAAATCAGGTTGTCCCCTAAAAGGAAAAAAAAAAAAAAAAAAAAGCTTGTCAAACGATTCAGAAAACCAGCAATTTAGAAGACAGTGAATCTCTATTGCAACAGCAGCCGTCAAATAGCGTTATCGTGAGTGTTAGTGTTGGTAGTGACAGTGGCGAGGGACAGGAGGGGAAGGTCGAGGTAGCGCGGGGGAAACAGTGATGGTGCAAAATGAAGGTGGCAGTGGTGCTGGCGATGGTAGGGTGGAGTGGTGATGGAAAGGGAGGGTGCAGGTGTCTGATATTACGATCTATAAGAGATGGCAACAATTTAGGCAAGAGAGCAATCATCCTCACCCCGCCGTGTTATCTTCCTGAACAAAGGGAGAAGCACTGTGGTGGTGGGGATGAACAAGCCAGCGTGGTGGCATTACTTGTCCAAAGCAAGACAAAGTTAAATGGGTCTTAGGGTTGAAAAAATTGAAAATGCAACAGCAGTATAAGCAAAAATAAAAACAGATCAACAAGGATAATAATCGACAGGACATTCACCTCCCCCCCAGCCTCTCTCGTTCCTTGCCCCGCCGGCCACGTCACTTGCCCCACTGGCTTGGCAGAGACCCGCGGGGGAGGCCCAAGGAGCCGGGGGAAACTGACAGCTTTATGGCGATTTAATGGCTCAACTGCCTCCCTTTGCCCTTGTGTTTGCCTGCCGTGCTGGTGTATCACGGGGCATTACAGGGTTGTTTTTCATTATATCCCCGTAAAACGCCACTCACCTCGCTGCTTCATGAGAAAGAAGACAATAAAAGGAGACACATCACGCCTTTCCCCTTATTTTCCCCACTTGTGGCTCGTGTTCTTCATAGCAAGCTTCTTAAGACGACATCAGTGACTAATTGCGCTACAACAACATAAATATGGTGAATGATTCAGAACTTGAACAGCAAGTGGTATTAATTAACACACACACACACACACACACACACACACACACACACACACACACACACACACACACACACAAAACCAGCTGTGAACATCATCACTTCAACGTGAACAATCCAGCAAAAATAGAAAAAAAAGTAAGAAAAAGAATAAAACCTGTCTTCGCCTTCAGAAAAAATCTCCACTGTTTCTCTCATTGTATGTCTGGGACTTTGGCAAGATTACCTTCATTTTTACAGACAGTGGCAATTGGAAAGGGAAACAAGTCGCCGCGCCTCTACTGGGATGAGTTAGTGCGGCTTGTGACCAGTTTACTGTGAGGTGACCACAACGAGCACTAAGCAGACGTCTTTATTGCCCGTTAATGGTCGTCACAAGGGATGTTCATCTTAATTTTACTGGCAAATAAAGTGTAATGGCATTCGCCTTTCTAGCCTGTTGGGACGTTAAAACGCCCTGACGGGTCCTAATAGGTACAGGGAAGGACAGGGTGGTTTACATTTCTGCGACGTGTACACTGCGAGGCGAGCTGTGGGAGCCGGCAACCCTTGTGACGGACCGAGTCTCCCGGAGGTCGGCTAGGTGAGCGAGAGGTCCTGAATAACAAGTGTGGGAGACCTTCGAGGGGTTATTCATCACTGGCTTTAGCTCACCTGCAGTACATAACCGTAGATCAACACTGAGGTTAATTTAAGTACGCATTCCACGCAGCGAATCCTAAGTTGTCTGTCCCAAACAAGAAGAAACCAGACCAAAAAAGAAACCATTCCCATCCAGACCACCGAGGCAGTCAGTCAAGCCCTATTTATCAGTATTCTCCCCTGAGCCGCCGGAAAACGTCAGTCATAGCAAGTTACAATTAGCAAAGCCCTACCCAGCTTCTTCGAGGTTCCAGGTGTTCCCCATTAGTTATGCCTTTAATTACAGGTAGAGACAGGTCGGTGGACAAAGACAGCAGGGCACGCAGCATTCGTCTCTTAGGAGTGTGTGTGTGTGTGTCTGTGTTTGTGTGTGTGTGTGTGTGTGTGTGTGTGTGTGTGTGTGTGTGTGTGTGTGTGTGTGTGTGTGTGTTTGTGTGTGTGTGTGTGTGTGTGTGTGTGTGTGTGTGTGTGTGTGTGTGTGCATATATAACCTGAGAAGGTTGTCAGGGTCGTGAGAAGGACCTTATACCATTGCAATGTCGCAGAACAAGAAGAATCTACATAAAAATTAAACCCATTTTTTTTTTTTGCGTTTTATTAATTAATTGTTTTTTATACTTATTTAGGTTTTACTATTGTATGACTGAACTAAACAAAATGCTACAATAAGATACATAAAAAATACAACATTTAGCTCGATGTCAAGCGTCGCAGGCAGCAAGAATAATAAACAATACATAATATCAAAGAGGAAATGCCACTAATTGAGGATGGGCAATAAAAAAGTATAATTACGAAAATTACCTAAATTACAAGTGAACCAGCGGAGCAATAAAACACCACGTGCTTATTTCAAGACCATTAGTGTCAAAATCACCAATATACTAACTATTGGTGTTACGCCATGCAATGGTTTAAAAATATTTATAAATGATTGGGGACAATAGCTGTTCAATCATTGAAACTATGCATTACATTCATATATATAAAAAAACACTGAGATAAATAGAACAAAATAATAGAATAAACATGAATCACAAGTTAAACGAAAGAAAGAAAAATGTTAACTTCGGAGTGGGGACGAGTACTGACTAAGCTGAACCTTGATGACTGTGAGCCTGAGCAGAGAACCGTAGCTGGGCCTTGTAATCGCCGATATACGAGCGGCCTAATCCCAGCTGAGATCAATAATTAGTAAATCGGATAATGTCAGTAATTATGGGCTCGTCCATCACGGAGTTGGTCCACGCAGGTAACGAGGCAGCCTGTCTAGAGTTCAGGATACAAAATGTCCACTGGCTGCTAATTAATGCAGGTAGTCACTGGTGCACCGTTTAGACACAAGGCTGGGAGAGTGCTTAGCTCCCTGACTTGTGGCGGTGAGCAGCGTGTGGTGTGGTGTGTGGCTGGAAGCTGGAGGTTAACAGTAATGGAAAGTTGGATGAAGAGGAGTCTTTTACTGTAGCATATAACAGTAAGAGATAATGTTGGCTACTACTCGTTCTTTCTATGTGCTCCATTGTGTCTTACTTTAGTGCTACGTTGCTTCACTCCCCTCCTTTCTTCTTGGAAGTTGAATTTCTGCTTCTCTTACGTATCCATGATAATCCAGGAACCTTTTGAGGCGATTAAAAAATTTGTTGGAGCATATTTTTTGTGCAAAATGAGACGCCAGACTTTATGCTCACTAAATCTGACTCATTAACACAAGAATGATGCAGGGGTTAACTAGGAACAGTGGTTTCTAAGAAGAAAAATCTGGTCTAAGGGAAAAAAGTTGCTCGAGATCTACATCCTGTGTTCAATTATAATGAGTTAATGGAGGAACACACACACACACACACACACACACACACACACAGAGAGAGAGAGAGAGAGAGAGAGAGAGAGAGAGAGAGAGAGAGAGAGAGAGAGAGAGAGAGAGAGAGAGAGAGAGCGAGAGAGCGAGAGAGAGAGAGAGAGAGAGAGAGAGAGAGAGAGAGAGAGAGAGAGAGAGAGAGAGAGAGAGAGATCAAACAAAGGTAGCACACAAATTAACCACCACAGGTACGGAGGGAAAAAAAATACAAAAGAAAAACGTACCAAAGTCTTTCAAAACGTGAAAAAAAGGCCGCGTGATATTCGGAATCTTAAAAATAAAGGCTGAAAGCGGGAACTGAAAAAAAAAAAAGTTTCAATGGCCCCCGTGTAGTCATCGCCATGGGTGTGACTTGTGTTCGCTTGCAATCCACAGTTATTTTTCCCGTAAATGGCAACATTCCAGCAAGGGGAGAATAACCCTCCAAAAGTAAGGTAGACTTCCATATGTACCGCCAGCCGTGAAGATATAAAATAAAAACCATTGAAACCTCGATGAAAAGAATAAAAAAGCAAGGGACCCAACCGAGAAGAGAGAGAGAGAGAGAGAGAGAGAGAGAGAGAGAGAGAGAGAGAGAGAGAGAGAGAGAGAGAGAGAGAGAGAGAGAAAGGCAGGAGGCAGTAATCAGGAGATACGAGTAAAACAGGTTTAATCAAGCACATACTGAATACATAAACATAAAAGTCAAGATAACGCAGAAGAAAAAAACGAGACGAAGTAAGAGAACAATTATACAACCAATAATCCTTCACAAAAACGCAAATATTTAAGCGATGACTTATCCGGTAAGTGGTCAGGGGACGGAAGTAATAAAAGTGGCAATTAAGCGTTGAATTCATCATTAAGTTCAACCGTTTTCCTAGCATTAAGTGGCCAAAAATCACCAGTTTACCTTTCAACCTTAGTACTGAGAGACTAAAGAGGAGTACCGGAGTAACTGGTATGTGACTTGTAGAGGAACCACTGCTTAGTAACTCCGTTTTTGCCAAGTCTGCGCCAATCATCAGTGAGAACAGACGCCCACCCACCAGCTGTATCCCTTCCCTTCCCCACAACACGCACCCGAAAATTACAGAGATTGAGATAAAAAATAATAATGCATATGAAAGCGACGTCAGTATTGCCAGAAAGACAACATTCAGTACAGGGCAAAACACGAGGCAAAAGGCGGATTCGGAGTTGGCAGCAGTGGTGATGGGAAAAGCGTCGACGCAAATCATTTTTACAGACAAAGGGAGGGTCTGGCTTGTCGGTATTAGTTTTCCATGGGTAGTGACAATGACACGTGTACTCGTAGTGGTGATGTGACTGCTATTGTTGTAGTAGTAGTAGTAGTAGTAGTAGTAGTAGTAGTAGTAGTAGTAGTAGTAGTAGTAGTAGTAGTATTGTAGCAGCAGCAGCAGCAAATATAGGAGCATCATTGGCATAAGTGGCAATTCAAGTTTACTCAAAAGCAAGTTACCGATTTATCCACGCAGAAAAATCTCATAAATTCAGCACCAATACTTTCCCAGCCAACAGCATTCACAAGCCTTTACATGAACTTTACACTTCACCGGACACTTGAATTTTACGAGGTAAAAAGTAATTGGCTTCACGAACGAATATGCATCGTCTTCAAATTATCAAGGTTGTAAGATGCACATACGCACATAACTGCATAATACTAACACACTTTATAAGACTTCATCATCGAGAAATGCAAATGTTTTTAATCCCAATCTCCCTTTCACATTAACGTGCAAGTCGATATCGAAGTATCAACAGGAGTAAGGGCGGTTAAGGTTGAAAATCCACTCCTTTCCCGCGTCTCTCCGGCTTTGGGGACCCTCGTGCAGCGCCATCAAGCAGGGGCGTCACACGAGCACAAACGAGTCCCTTCCATCGCCACGGCAGCCCAGAACGAAGAACCAACGACCTTGTTCACTGCCAGTTTATCAGTCGACTAAATACTCCCAAGCAATTATCTTAGTCCTGCCTCTCCCCTCACGCCTCAACTCCATCCCCGCGCGTCTCCCCTCTGTCCACCTCAACTGCAATATCCCTGTATCGACTATTCCCGCGATCATATTATATCATTATCCATTCCAGCAGCCTTCCATGTTCCTCCCCGGCTATGAGGGTGCAGTGAACGCCTTCAAACAGCGCCGTTACGAGGGTGACACTTGCAGAGAAGAATATGATGGCATCGCTGCCCTTCTGGTTAATCCACGTGTCCTGATGAAAATACTCATTGCACGGATGAGATGGATTCCTCGCGTTTCTTATGTATTCTGCAGGGACGTCAGGCTTGCTCATGCATGTAATATATACGTCTCGGCTGATGTGTGAGAAGAAAAAAGTTTTCAGATAAATGTTACAGGTTTGATGGAGACATGTCATCACCTGCATTTTTTTCTTTTTTGTTCTTCACAATCCTGCTAATATGTATAGCAAGAAATACAACTTCGAATGTTAATTCAAGGCAGTCTTATCAAAATAATAACCTGAGAAGAATTATCGCCAATATTTTACTCTTGAAATTATCGTCGTAATTATAAAGCAAATCTTTACAAATGGAGTTTTATTTTCTTGAGATGATAAGAACGAACACAATTATTCTTGTGTAAGAAGACTGACAAAAGGTTGCAAAACAAAGTTCGTGGTGGGAAGGGGAAGCCCCAGAAATGCTGTTTTAGGAAGACAAGGAAGACAAGAAAGAACAAAAAAAGAAAAAAAAGAGTGGAGAGAAACTTCTAAATATGCAAGATCAGGCTGTGTTCAATATAGTCAGTATCACATTAAATGAAAATATTACCCAGATAATTATAGATCACCTCACGCCTCGACATCAGTTTTACAGACAAAAAAATAAGTATTAACAGAAAGCTTCCCACGTTTCCCCAGGATAATGTTTAGTCTTAATCTTGCCTCTGGTAGTGCGAAGGAACCTCGCATGACGACCTCGAGTGTCAGGTTCCTGGAGGTCGAAGTCTCATTTCCCGCTTGAGGGTCATCCAAGAGGGTCGAGTCTGGTTTCCGAATGACCCCTGAGATGCTAAGACCCCGACGTTTCTGCTCCCTTCATACTTACGACTATGGCACGATTGGGTGGCTCGATTTCCCCATTAAGCCTCAACTTATGATTCGAAGGCTCCATGTCTTCGGTTTTACGCCAGCAAACTAATTATTTCTCGAGTTTTGCAAGAACTCGACGTTCCATTTCATATGTGTAAGAGATATCAGCTTCTCAAATCGAAAAATGTCTGAAAGTAATGGCCACGCGTATAGCAGGTAAATAAATTTCCTTTTGCACCTCATATCGTAAGCCACAGGGAGCCGATCTTTTCTTCGTCCCATCGCCAGCACACGCGAGCGCACACTCACGCACACTTTCATTCCCGTAGGTATTAGGAAAGTCATTCCTTTTAGGGGAAACTATGATAATTTCCCTGACCTTAAATTTCGACTAAAGCGTTCTTGGGCGAAATTGCATCAGGTGCACTCATATGGGGGGGGGGGGGGGGTTGCTAGGAGAGATATGTTCGATCGAGAGGAGGCAAAATGAAAATTGTAAATGAGAATGCGACGTTGTCCCTCTTCCGTTGATGGCTGCTTGAACTCTGAGGTTTGCGTTAACTTGTCTTTTATTCCTGTAGCGGCGTCCCTCGCTCTCGTTTCACCTCTCCCATTCTCCACCTAAATAACGATATTTCCCCTTTACTTCCCCTCTTGCTCCATAGCTCTCGGTCCCCTCGTGCAATTTAAGACAATTCTGTTCAGGAGACGTCAGGCATCGTGCAGTAATGAGAGGCGTCCGGGTTACCAAGGTAGAGTGAGGAAGCCTAGAGGAGACAAGGAACGACTGTTTGACCTTGACGGGAGCGTGACGTGGGTGATGACGGCGCCCGAAGCATTGCTGAGGACATGAGTGTCTAATTGCATAACCTGACATTACAGAAGCACAAAAGAGTTCCAGCCAAGCTCATTGATTCTCGACGAGATATGGCTGAGGAAGCTAATTGAATGTTGAGTCCTGCTTGAGGTGACTGACTCAGACAGAACGAAAACTATATCAAACCTCTCCATGCACGCCGTCTCCAGGTTGTCTGTGAGATCGGAATGACAAAATGTGAACCCTCATAAGATGCAGTTCTCTCAAGAATTGCGTTTAACAACTGAAATTTCTGATTCAAGTGTTTTATTTGTTTCAATATACGATAGTCTCAATAGTGTCTCGCCTTCATTGTAAACAACAGTGTTTAAGTGATAAGAATGCTGCAGTTGTAAAAGAATGATCTCAAATTTAGATTAGAAAATCCATTCAATCTTGTATTCATAAAAACGTTGGTCAATATAAGCCTATGCAAAACAATCCCTGACTTGTACTACTAGATGAATTTGCTTACCAATCTCTAAGTGATGCAGATATAATGCACAGAGAATTATTAAAGATATTGATACGTAAAATTAGATTCTTGAGTAAATAAAACCAAAACTTCTCAGAAGTAAAGGACTTTTAAGGTCCGAGAAATAAATAAGAAGTCAAAGGGTCAACACAACACCATCTACACTCCCGTAGCATTTCATCACGAGATAGAGCGCTTCCAGGGTGTTTAGGATTCACTACTGACTGTTGTATAATGAATGCGAAGTGAGCACAGATAATGAGTCCGTCTAGCGTGTTCTGCGGCCAGGCGGACACAGTAACTCAAGTGGTTCATTTAGCAAAGGAATATTCATCGCCCATCCATCATAGCTGGATAATAACCAGGTGTAAATATACCAGAATTACTACACATTATTTATTTGCAGGTAGAACGGGGTGATAGAACATTACTCTCACGTGATATATTTATATGGAAAATGACCCCGCCGTTGTTGCCGCCACACGAGCCTCCCCTGACCAGGCAGCGAGGGGCGCGGGGGCCAGCGTGGTGATTTAGGTTGTGATTATTTCCAATGTCAAACAACGGTACTGATAACAACGAAAGGAACGCTAACGATGCCAGTGAGACTCTTGATGATAGTGGTGTTCATTATGCTGATGATAATATACATACTTACATACATACATACATACATACGAGTACATGCATACATACATACATACATACATACATACAGACAGACAGACAGACAGACAGACATACCGTGCGCGCGCGCGCGCGCGCGCGCGCGCGCGTGTGTGTGTGTGTGTGTGTGTGTGTGTGTGTGTGTGGTGTACATACATACATACTACTACTACATCGCCACTATTACTACTTTATCATTACGACGCATAATACTGTTATCACCACTGCCTCGACTAATTACTATTACTATTAATAATATAAAAGTTTATATTGTTATTGTTACCATTATTATCATTATTATTATTATTATTATTATTATTATTATTATTATTATTATTATTATTATTATTATTATTATTTTCGTTATTATTTTTTTCTCATTTTTTTCACTATTACCATGCATAATGAGTATTGTTGTCACCATTACCACCATCTTCTTTATATCTGCCATCATTTTCTTTGTTGCTTTTGTTATCGTTGCTATTTATTTTCTATTTTCTTTATTCCCTCACAACATACAAATCGCACCAACAATCACACCATCACCGGCGTGCAATCCCTGCAGTGGCACAGGAAGAGTACCATCACGTGTGTCTGGATTGACAGCATGTGTATAATTCTCTCTGTATTGAACTCCCTACTGCTCCCTTGGGCTTTGCAATTACAGGTCTGGTGAATACTGCGGCGAAATATATTCATGAGCGCTGATAACCGTGCTGATTATATTGATGAACTATACGTTAATTATACAAAATGGCTTCCTTCTCGTCTTCTCAGGTGGGAAAAGGCCTCCATGATGTCGAGACATTATGAAAAACACGAAACTGAATGAAAACTGCACACATTGAAGAAGAGGAAGTTGTGTATAAGTAATGGACAGGTAAGATTGCCCCTTAATGTGACTACAACAGTGGTGAGGCTCACAAAAAGAATGTTAAGAGATGGGTGAAAAAAATATAATTGAGTGATCATGAGCTAGACTCTCTCTCTCTCTCTCTCTCTCTCTCTCTCTCTCTCTCTCTCTCTCTCTCTCTCTCCTCTCTCTCTCTCTCTCTCTCTCTCTCTCTCTCTCTCTCTCTCTCTCTCTCTCTCTCTCTCTCTCTCTTACATCCACTAACATTCTTTACATGACATAACTTTCCTTAACACACAAAAGGCGCAGACTGATTACCCTCACAATGTAAGGACGAGGCTGATCCAAAAGTTTGAGGAGATCCATTAAAGACTAAAAAAAGAGAGATCTGGAAAAAGAATATCTTAAAATACAGAAAATGGAATTTACGACTGTATAGCAAAAGGAAAGTGAGCAAGAAGACGAGGAGGAGGAGGAGGAGGAAGGGGAGGAGGAGGGTGGAGTCAGGGAGCCGGAATGAGTTCATTGATTAGCTCTCTCTCTCTCTCTCTCTCTCTCTCTCTCTCTCTCTCTCTCTCTCTCTCTCTCTCTCTCTCAGGCCGTGTGCGAGACTCCCATCCCCGCCATATAATTACTCTGTCTTGCGTGTTCTCGCTCTGCCAATGGGATGACGATTGCCATCTGGCCCGCCGCCGCCGTAACCGGATTGGCCACTGGTATTATTATCTACTCAAGACGAACAACAACCACCACGTCATAAAGAGAAGAAAAAAATTAAAGTCCTGTCGCCCCTTTGTCTCCACGGAGGCGTTTTAAAAAGGAGCGTTGGACGTGCTGGGAATCTTCATGCCGATCGAGACATAAAGGAAAAAGTAACGCAGAGGAAAAGTATCATTATAGGGTAATTGTGATGGCCGCCCAAGCCTCCAGCGAGCCTTTATGTCGGGGTTCAGAGGCGATTAGCTTGGGATGTATGTCGCGCGGGGCGGCTCCGTTCACACCTGCGGCAGGAGCCCAGGTGAGGCCGGTAAGTAGGGCGTGTGCGTCCAAGGCAGGTGGTGCTATAATTGCCCGCTGAGGATGCCATCAATATTTAAGGGCGGCGCTGTCATGGGGAGGGACGGAGGGGAGGTGCGGGAGGGGTGACGGATAGGCGGCGCGGCAAGGCCTTTCTGGGTGGTTGTGGGATGGGAAAGACCGCTGGAGGAGTTGTAGGGGCGTGAATGGTGTGAACGGTGTTGCTACAGTGGGAAAGAAATTGGAGGATAGTGGGTGTAGGAGGGAGAAGGGGGGGGGAGGGAAAGACGTGCAGACACAGAGGGGCTGAGGAGAAATGACGTTCTTAAAACCTCATTGATTTTTTTCTCATTCACTATGCATGTATTAAGTGTGATAGAATGGCTTCATTTGCTATTAACTGGAAGGTCTTGTAACAATTAGCTAATGCCCTTTTATTTTGTTTCGTAATGGGAAAAGTTCTATATACTCGTAAATGAGCAACCTTAAAAGAATAATGGGAAATTTCGCACAATGACACGCGCTTCGTTTCTCACAATTTTCCATTAGTTTAGTGACATACAAAAGCACTCATCAATGTAATAAGTAAGGCGTATTATCTTATCACTGTTTAGCAGCAAAAGATAGCATTCCCACTTCCCATTTCACCTCCCTCTCTGGCTAAGCTTTCCCATGCCACCTCTTTGCAGCAGGTTTCCTTCCCGCCCTCGCCACACCCTCCCGGCCTCCAGTCCCTCCTTCTCCCGCCTTCCTCAGATCCCGCCAATGCCTCCCACCACTAACGTACTTTAGACGACAGGTTAATGAGAACGAATGAACATTTATTTAATATTCCTTACGGTCAGTGTTACTTAGCCACTCGCAGCTACCATCGATTGCTTTACAGAAATTACCGAGACAGTTCCAATTGTAGCTTTTATTACTTTTCAGTCGTATCTCCGCTGAGTTCTGGAGGCAACAAAGGAAAGAGGATTAGCGTGTCTGGCCGCGTAATGGAAGGTGTTTCTAGTTATGGAACAAGCTGTATATAATGCCACTTTATTGTAAAATACAGGAGCTTATTAAACAATTTTCTTTTCGTTAATCTCCAGTGAAAGAAGTGTAATTGTTTTTCTAGTGCACAATTATTGTATCTTTTACTCGTTGAGAAAAGAGTTTTGCTTTATTTCTTAACACAAAACAATACATTTAATTTAATTTATGACTGGTGAAATACACACACATTGTTATTAAGTATTTATCAACTGTAATTCTCACAAAAGAGCTTTCGTATCGCTCCTCAAAATCTTTTACCTTTTTCATAAAGATTCTTACACCAGCAAGCCATTCACTGGTATCTTTATTACCTGTAAATCGCTCGCTTCATTACGAGCAGGTGACCAACAACACTGCGGCCTAAACACACGCCACACGCCAGACAGCCCCGGCCCTCCCTCGTCCGCCTCACTTGAGTTAAGGAACCTTCGAGAGGAGAGTGAGGCGAGGTAAGAACTTTTCCCACACACTAAAGAAAAAAAGAAAGAAGAAGAAAAAAAGAAGGTTTATATATTGTCATGGGGAAAAGTTCGCTCGTAAATAGAGAAAGAGTTTTGAGAAGCGGCCGTGACTGCAGGTGGGCTGTATAATTATCCTCAGCTGCGGTGAGGAACGTGCAACCTCAACACAGCCTCTCGTTAGGAAGTTACGAGGTTCCACCTTACCATGGATCTTGGAGGAGGTCAATGGCCTTCCCTATACGCCCTACGATGCTCTAAGGTTCTGCTGTAGCGCTACGAGGCCTGTACTCCATCACATACCACTCCGCGCTGAGACTACCGGACCCCGGGATGCTGGCTGGCCTCCTCCTCTCCTTACTCAACATTATTACGCACTAGAAGATCTTAAACGTATGTTACATGCTTGGAAATTTGCTGGATGGGAGTGGTTCAATATAAATTGTGTTTTGAAAATCAAAAGTAAGGTGCTGTCAGTACAGTAACTTTTCCCAAGGGTAATTACATACATTATAACTGATTTGAGACATATTTCACTCAAATGTTGGATATCAAATCAATCAAATTTAAGTCTTTCAATAATAAAACATTTTATCTGTAAATCAATATTAGTTTCCCACGGTGTGCTGGCAAAGTTTCCCTTATTAGGAATAATCATACAATAAAGGGTTTGAGAACTTACTTCATACGTATGAATTCATTCAATGGGCACATATTAATAGCAACTTTTTTTCAAGGTCATTAGATAATCATATTGTAAATATGGATCACCTTAACGATTTTCAAAGTAGGGCACATAGCATCATAAAACGTTTCCCTCACATAATCGAAGTAACAACTGACGATAAAATTTTGTTCACTGCAACAAATATGAAAACAACGTTAAATAATTCCCTTCACATCATCTTTTAGTTAAGTCCTTTGCATTTTTGATGATATATAATTTGATGCAATATAATCAAGTGAAATACTTATCATAGGTAACAACCACTACGTTGGTACATGGCCGAAAAATAAAGAAAGAAAAAACATTACAGAGCCCGTTAAATTAAAATCTTATGGCCAAAAAATGTGACTTAATATATGAATACTAAACCTACCATTTATCGCAAAAACCACGACTAAAAAGAAAAAAATATCATCAGAAAATATTTGCCAGGCCGCGTAGATAATAAGCACGGCGTAATATGAAAAAAAAGAATAATATATTACAACAACAAATTACACCTTATTAGTGTAGAACCGAATAGAAGCAGGAGAAAAGAGAAGGAGGGAGGTAATATAGGGGAAGACGATAAAGGAGGGGAATGTTAGGGAGAAGATAAAATAGGTCATACCGCAAAGAAATAACAGCTAATTGACCAAAAATGATAAGGCATTGCAAAGGGGAGAAGGGAAATTAATACACTCATCTCTAAATAATCAAAATATAAAGGGGAGCGGAGGGCGTGGAGATAACAGGGGAAGACAGGGTGAGTGACGGAGGAGGAAGAGGAGGAAGACACGGAGGATGTGGCTCAAGGCAAGGACAAGGACGACAAGGACGACAATAGCAAAGAGGAGGAGGAGGAGGAGGAGGAAGAGGAGTACAGAAGGGAGCGGAGAGCAAGCTGGAAAAGGAAAGAGGAAGTTCTTAATAGCAAAAAAAGAAAAAAAAATGCAGGAGGGAAAGCTAGTAAAAGGAAACATGAATATAGAGAACTGGAAAGTGAAAAAAAGAGGGGAGGAAGAAAGGAAGCAAGAAAGGAAATGGGTATGGGAGAGGATGGGTGCGTAGCCGCGAAAGAGAACTGTGGGGGGAAGAGGAAGCATGAAAACGGTACGCGAACAAAGGAGGGGGAAAAAATGAAAATAAAGGAAAATAGACTCGACTTAGAGACCCCCCAAAAAATTAAAGAAAAGGCGTAACAGCAGAAGGCAAGAAGAAAACAAGGTGTTGGCGAGACGATAAAAAAGTGAACTGGACGCAACGTTATAGAAGATATTACACCGGCACATGAGACCCTCAGGCGGGAATATACTACAGACAACCAGTAATGGAAAGAAATGGTGGTGGTGGTAGGAGTGGTGGTGGTGAGGGTGGTGGTGGTGGTGGTAGTAGTAGTTGTGTTGTTATTGTTGTTGTTGTTGTTGTTGTTGTTGTTGCTCCTGCTGCTGCTCGTATCATTATCATTATTATCTTTCATCATTTTGTTGATATTCTTGTAATTGTTGTCGGTACTGTAATTATTTCAGCAATGTTGGTGTTGACAGTGGTGGTAATGGTAATGGAAGAAACTGAAAACAACAACAACAACAACAACAACAACAACAACAACAACAACAACAAGGAAATGAAGGCGAAGAGAAGAAATAGAAGAAGAAGAAGAAGAAGAAGAAGAAGAAGAAGAAGAAGAAGAAGAAGAAGAAGAAGAAGAAGAAGAAGAAGAAGATAACAATAATAATAATAATAATAATAATAATAATAATAATAATAATAATAATAATAATAATAATAATAATAATGATAATAATAATAATAATGATGACAATATTAATAATAACGATAATATTTTGCTTCATTTTTATCATCATTATTACCATCATTATTATTTATTGCAGCAGCAGCAGCAGCAGCAGCAGTAGTAGTAGTCGTAGTAGTAGTAGTAGTAGTAGTAGTAGTGGTAGTAGTAGTAGTAGTAGTAGTAGTAGTAGTAGTAGTAGTAGTAGTAGTAGTGGTAGTAGTAGTAGTAGTAGTGACAATAGCAACCGTAACAACAACAAGAAAAAGAGTGAAACAATGTCATCCCAATAAGGGCTAACAAGGGTGGTGTAAAATCGAGAAAATGTTTCGACACATCTTGGTTCTCCCGTAATGGCTAAGAGAGCTCGTATTGAGAGATGAATTTATACAACAGCCTCGAGCGGCCGTAGAGGAGGCGAATGTTAACAAAAAACACCGAGATAGGTTTCCAATAATGAAAGGGAGGCGGAGCTGGGGAAAATGTCACACAAGTTTTACAAAGAAAGTGAAAAAGTAGGATGTTGACTGAAAAGAAGGAAATTACTTCATATTCCGAAGAGGAAGCAACAAAACACAACCCAAATGGACACTTTGCACAGGAAGAAAGCGAAAGAAAGAATGGTACTACAGAGTAAGAAATAATTTTGCGATAAACGTGAGAATTCCTTAAAGGACCAAACAATACTAGAAAAAAAGTTGTATTTTACCCCAAAGTACAACTGAAGAAAACATTTGGGAAAGTCTCAAGATCTTAAGAAACTCTGAACATTCACGTTAAATTACCAAGAACACGAAAACAACACCAAAAACACAAACGAAAATATGATGATGAAACTAAGAAAAGAAAAAACAAAAACACACACACACACACACACACACACACACACACACACACACACACAAGAAAAACAGACATTAACGTAACGGCTACGAACATAACCATTATTGAACGAAAACACAAACTCATACAGCGATGCAATGGGGATTAGAACCATAACAAATAGACGAACCCCCCCCCCCACCCTTCCCTCCTTAACTCCCCCATTTACTCACCCTTCTCTCTCCCTGCCTGTCCCTACTCCTGTACACCCCATACTCCTAACAACTCCCCCTTAACTACCCCCTCCTTGGCCCCCTTGCCTGCCTAACAAACTATCATGGATGTTGTAGACGCTGAAACAGGCTCACTAACTAGACAATTATGACCCCAGCGCTCATTCGTGTAAGTTAAATTTGACAACTTCCACTTAAGCAAACTCTCATTTTCGAGCCTTAGAGGAACCATTGGCAGCGTGCAAACCTGGCCAAAGCACAACTGACGGAGCTGCACGAGGAAGGTCCCTGATTTTTTTTGTTCTTTTTCTTCGAGTTTCCCATGTTCGGTGCGGTGTTACTGGCCCTCCCACACCCGCCCTGATCACGGCCTCAGATAACGCTAAGGTGTTTACTTTAAAGATTTGGTGTGCCAGGGCAAGTTGTAAGTGGCCAGGAGGGTGTGTTCCGGCCAAGATGTCCCTCCACCTCTCTCCCTCCTCCCCCTAACCTTACCTCTACCTTTATACACACTTTTACGTTTTCTTTCTCCTCTTCCTTTCCGCCTATCGCTTCTACCTCATGTAATCCTACTTTCCCCTCAATGTTTTCCTCCTGGCATTTCTTCTTCCTATTCCTCCTTTCTTTCTTCATCTCATTTATCTCTTTATATACACTTTTCATTTTCTTTCTTTTCTTCCTCTATTTTTCTAATCACGTATCCTTCATCCTGCTATTCTACTTAGCCTTCATTCTTTTTCTATCCTAACATATATTTCTTTCCCTACCTTTAAATATGCTACATTTTTCTTCCTTTACTCCTATCGCATTTTCCTCATATTATCCTACATAGCCTTCATTCTTTTTCTCATATGAATTCCTCCACCTCCTTCCTTCCCTTTTTTTCCTCCTCATCATCTTTACCTTATTTACATTACTCTTAAATTAATACACTTTTACTGTATTCTTCTAATTTTCCTACAGTTTTCTTCCATGCGATAGAAAATGCCCTACATTTTACCCCATCTCCTTTTCCTTCCTTCCTCTATCTCATCTCTTCTCTTTCCTTTTGAATTTATATTGAAGACCTATCACTTCTCTCCATATTTTCCTAATAACCTTTTTATTAGTCTTAATTCTATTTACTTTTCCTTATACATATCCTTTGCCTTACTTTTAATTCTATTACTCAATTTTATAGCTGCCCTTTATACCCTTCTCAAAATCCTATCTGTCCAGTTACGTTATAATATTTGTAATCTACCAACTTTCGCTTTCTTCACTTATATTTTTTTCACACCTTTTTTTTCTTTTCTTTTTTTTTTTCTTTATTTCTTCTATCGGTCTGTTCACACGAGCGCTTCTTTGATCCTCTAATGCACCTAAGTCACCGGCTTTAACACTGACGTCCAACAGTTTTTCTAGTCTATTTGTTTCAGTGAAGTACTCAGCCATTTATATCCTGACTCACTGATTAAACATATGTGTATACTGCAGTGTGTGTGTGTGTGTGTGTGTGTGTGTGTGTGTGTGTGTGTGTGTGTGTGTGTGTGTGTGTGTGTGTGTGTGTGTGTGTGTGTGCGTGTGTGTAAACATGCGAGCTCACTTTGACGAGGAAATTGACACAGCATTTACTTACGTCAGTCGATTTGATGTGGTGATGGTCCTCTCCTCTATGTGACTGTTTATACCAGTTACTTCCATTTTATTAGAGCGAATACCTGATAGTCACTCGTTCCGGATACCATCAAATTTCCACTTGAATTAATTAACGACAGAAAAATGATGTTACTTACTTTTGATGAATTTTCGCCCACTGGAGCACTGCGATTCTGAAACAAGAGAAAAAAGAGTATTTCCCCGATGTATCACGAATATATGCTGTGATAAATATAAAAAAGACACATGCCCACCGGTGTGAAATGGACGGGGGACTGGAAGAATTAGTAAAACGCATTCAATAACATTATTTCATCAACATTCACTTGATATCGTAAACATTAATAACCCAGCATTACGAGCGGTAACAGTAACAATATTCCATTTTAAAACGCACTATGATAACAATTTATCCTCGCAGCACTGTGTAACTCTTACATAAAAGTGGATGAAGTTTCTCATTAACAGTTAGGGAATGAGTGATTGGCTTAACGGTGGTTTCATAGCAGCTTCTGGAACACAGATATGCTTGGGGGAAAAAAGTTAAATATATCATTTCCATTAACATTATTCCTTTCCATACCTGACCGATACAGTTACACAAGGAAATATTTCGTATAAAGACATAGCTCAGAGAGAGAGAGAGAGAGAGAGAGAGAGAGAGAGAGAGAGAGAGAGAGAGAGAGAGAGAGAGAGAGAGAGAGAGAGAGAGAGAGAGAGAGAGAGAGAGAGAGAGAGAGAGAGAGAGAGAGAGAGAGAGAGAATATATATCGGTGTTAATGGGCATTACTATATTTAAAAGAGCTTATTTATCATCTGAGAGAAAAAAAACAACAACTCAGTGTGTTAGCTTAACCTTATGGACACATTGTTTAAATCTTGTAATTTCTTGGAATGCAAACAATGCAATAATGGCAATAAACATTGAGAGTATAATGAGACCCTCAAGGAAGTGCAATATACAACCAAACAGATTGGATATCACGTATATTGAGTATATTGAGTGAGTGTTTATTACTTTTTTGTTTCTGGAGAATAGTCTATTATCTGAACATTCAGAGTCTTAAACTTTCACAACATTCAGGGATTCTCTTCCTACAACAGTGAATATCCTTTGCATCCGCCACAAGTTTACTAGGACAGCCTGGACCATCATGCTGCGCCGCGCTCCTCGGGGCCCAACAGTGCCGTCCGGAGGGGAAAATGATGCCCGGCTTGTCACTCATTGAATTTGGAAAGGGTGATAAATCCTGGCCTGGCGTGGGAGTCAGGGGCGCAGGGGAGGAACAGGACCCTACCCCCCCCCATCCTCTCTCTCTCTCTCTCTCTCTCTCTCTCTCTCTCTCTCTCTCTCTACTTCATCACACACACACACACACACACACACACACACACACACACACACACACACACACACACACACACACACACACACACACGAACGCGCGCGCACGAACGAACGGACGCAGGCACGCATACGTATAGACGTATTCACGCAAACACGCAAACAAACTAATAAACAAAATCAAAATAACAGAGAAGTGCACGCAAACACATAAAGCACACAGGAAAACAAATGAACACATCCACGAAAGCACGCAAGCACACACACACACACACACACACACACACACACACACACACACACACACACACACACACACACACACACACACACAACGTTCAGACACACGCCCGCACAGAAAATCCATTATTTGACACATTTTCCGCGAGCGAACGAGGAGAAAATTGCTTATGGAATGTCCACATGCAATACTCATTGACAGTTTAAGTAGCAATACATTAAATTACTCAGCCGACATCGCATACATGCTAATTACCATAAAGATATGAAATATTGCCCATGTGACGAGTTTAACTTTGGGCATTGCCATGTTGACTGTTAATTACAATCATAATCCCGAACACTGATAGTTCAGCAATGGTTTGTGTATAGATGAGGCAGGGAGTGCAGTCGTGACGGGGTTTGAGCGGCAAAGGAAAGGAATCGTAAAAAGAGAGAGAGGGAACTATATAAAATTACATAAAGCGACAGGACAAGCATCTCATTGTTGGAAGCAGGTGGTTCTTTCTTCATTATGACTTTATAATGGTTGTTGACTTCATAATTTAGTGAGCACATGTATTCATCGTAAAAGTGATGAGAGATATACATTTTTAAAGACCCAACACTCTATGTTGAGAAGATAATATGACAAAGGACAGTATTATTATGAATGTTATGATACGTATTAAAAACATAAAGACACATTTGCTTGCCGTTTCTTCTTTGGTTTAAAAAAAATCTATTAAGATTTTCGTAGATTTCTTCAGTAGCAATCCATAATTTTGAAGTTAATAGTAAGAATAACACCAAATGAGCCTACAGTTCCAACAACACTCTTCCTCAATTACTACGAAAAATATCAAATTAAATAATTAGATAAAAATAAGAGAGATAATAATAATGAAATGATAATAATAAAAGTAAAGATCACATTATATTATTAATTACATCAATAAACAAACTTGGAATTCTGAAACGACAACTTTCGTTTGAGAGACTTCGCGAATGTAAATAAGCCCTGGGTCAACTTTTGTACTGAACGCTGATGAGGTGGCTTTGCAGTGTTATCTCCTTATGTCTCCACTAACACAATGATGACATAATTATTTCACCAAGAAAACGCCCCGACGTGAAGGCCAAATCCTCCAAAACAAATAAAAAAGTATGAAAATAAAGATATTCAATAAATCATACTTCCATACGAGCCAGGATATGACAAGACAATGTAAAGAAGCTCCTGAATAACAAGCAATCCAACACCCCAACGCAAAACATGCAAACACTAAGAGGCGACACTGCACTCATTTAACGTCCCCTCTTAACAAAGGTCGGTTGTCCCCTATTCATAAACGAAGCTGATACTCCCAATAAAGCCTGAAATTCCCCTTATTAAGCAGTGGCACTCCCCCTTTTATTTAATACATCCATTCCACTTCATCACGCACTCATGTATTACTCACAACCACAATAACAATAACAGTAAATAAATGATATAACACACCCTTAACTACCATAATGAATTAGTTGGTTTCCTTAATTAACTCAGGTATGTTCTTTGATAAACAGGTGGCCTCTCTCTTATTTGTAGTAAAAATTTGGCCCCCTGCTGGAAAAACTACACCTCCTTCCCCCATTGAGCCGCCCCCCTACCCTCCCACCCGACTTCTTCCCCACCACCCCTGTCGTTGAGCATGGCTGGGGTGGTGAGGTGGAGGGGTGAGGGGGGGGGTCACAAATGGTTACGGTGTGTAGTAAAGGCAAACCGACGCCATTTAAAACCTCATCAACAATTCAAGAAGTGGTTACAGCCTCTTGCAGGAGAGCCGTACCACTTAGAGCCAATAGCATCTCAAACTGTTTTATCCTCTCTCTCTCTCTCTCTCTCTCTCTCTCTCTCTCTCTCTCTCTCTCTCTCTCTCTCTCTCTCTCTCTCTCTCTCTCTCTCTCTCTCTCCCAGTCTTCGTATATTGGCTAGCACAGGTATTTATTGCATTTATTTTATTTCTCTCTGTTTCTCTTCATTACATCATTCAACTAATTAACTTCAGTTCATTGCGAGAATTACTCATTTTCTAATTAACGTGAAGGAAATAATACCACTTCCATCGCATCTTGGTCGACTTACTCTTATTTCCATACATATGCCTCTTTTAATTCTGTCTATACAGCGTGCCATTGTGCGCTGAGGATCAAGGCGACATCACACCTAGCTTAACAATGCATGTATACAAGGAGGCACAAGGATGAACATACACTTATATACAGAAACACGCACAAGCACACATACAAACAAACAAATGCCTAAACAGCTAGCTATACATGGGCGGGAGGGGAGCAGAGAGGGAGAGGGAGGGTGTAAAGGGGGAGAGGACGTCTGATACAACCACGCACACTTACAGACACGGGAACGGTCCACACATGCACACAAATACGGACCCAAACACATTGCAGCACACATGCACACATCGGGGGGAGATAACAGCGTCCCCAGCCACATATATGCAGGGGCGGGAAGAGGGCGAGGGTGGGGGAGCAAGGGACCCCTGACGCCACCTCGGGGCGCCCACCACCGTCATCAACATTCCCAACTTACTCTACGTTCTGCATAAAACTTAATGACTCGATTACATTTTAGAAATTCAATACCAGCGCCGCTCCTTTTTTTTCCCCTCTCTCGCCCAGGAGCGGTCTTGAAAAACGGCAATCGCAGGATGTTTTGAGTTTGTGGGGACGGAGCGCGTTAGGAGGTAAATACTACACCAACGTTCAATATCATCCTTGCTTCTCCCAGCTGTTTTCCCCCCGTTTTTTTTCCAGGTGGATATTAAAATTTCCCTTTCATTTTCCAGCCCATTAAGCCCCGGCCCAGCGCGTAGGCCTAAAAAGGCATTTAAGTCGCCTCACAGGAAGGCCAAGGGGGAGAATTCAATTTCTATTTTGGCTTGTCATTTATCTCAGCTGATTATAGGAAGGAAGCTATCATATCGGCGAGCTTATCCGTATTCGCCATCCCACGGCTATATCCCCTCCGTTTACCTCGCCTCGTCCGAACCCCGTGTTGGTGCCGAGCTGGTGAACGCTGCTTTCCGCCCCCGCGCCCCCACAGCCCCCGGGAGATCAGACCCCCTGAGACGCACATGGTGGCCAGCAATACCATACACAAGAGCTAGATGACAAAGGACTTCTCCCAGCGCCTGTAATGGCCTACTTAACAGGGTGAACTCGCGTTAACCCAAGTCGTTTCCAAATTTGGGGAGCGAGGTTTCGAATGCCCACGTAACAAAGAGGAATTGTAATGACTATTTTCCTCCGTTTTCCACCTGCATTACGACCAAATTACTGCCAATATTATTTCAAAAATGTTGATAGTAACGCGAAGGTGCAGCATCCAAAAAACACTTTACCCTCAATTAGGATATCTTGCTATGGATACGTGGGCCGGAGGCTTAATGAGCCCTGGAGGGGATGGGGATGCCAGAACTCTACTTTACTTCAGCTTAGCCCAGTAACCAATGGGAGTGTTTTACCATTGGATTTAGGCTGGTTAATCGGCCTAATCTGGCGCCTGGAGGACGGGTAAGGGGAAGTGGCCAGAGGGCGAGCTGCTGGAAGGACTGAGCAAGCAAGGCCCAAGTAACTTGATGGGTGGCCATAGCAAGGGAAAACAGGCAGTAAAGAGCCATTCGCACTCTATTTACATATCCAATCAAAGTGCAGTAGGCGGCCAGGACTACAGCGAGACTTCCCTTTGGAGAGCCACGCCTACCTTCTTGAATTCGAGGCCTTGGGTTGGATTCCATTAAAAGACTCATTTTGAATTCAATGCTGTGTTTTCTCCCGTTTTCTTTGTCAATGAAAGCGGTGGCTTGTTTAATTTTATCAAGGCTCTTGCGTTCGCTGCATCGATTAAATTCAGTCCCTCTTTAAACCGGCCCCGCCTCCATGCTGTCATAACGGCTTCGGATACAGGAGAAGGGGGAGGGGGCGGGATGCGGGAGGTAATGGCAGTTTCGGAGACTGTGGAGGTCGGATGTGGGAGTAATAAGAGAGGTTTAAGGTTATATTTGTGGGAACGGAGGCGAGGTAGTCCTTCGCTAAGTGTCTGTTATACTAAGAATGTTACGGTCTTACTTCTGCCATATTTCTTACCTGTATGTACTGCAAGGCCGAGACAGTGGTGGGTAATTTCGCAGTGCAACACAAGGGAAGCTACCGTTCAACAAGTGTTGCAGAGAGAGGCGGCGCAAGAACGTAACTTCTCCGTTGCAAGGTTGAATTTCAGTCCGCCTCTCACTCTGAATGCCTACCAACGCTCATCACATCAGCACATCCCTCCTTCTTAAGATTTACTGCGACATTACTGCGTGCATGAACGATTTTCTTCCTGCTCCGCCCGACTTAGCACTGAGGCAGGTTATATAAGCTAATGGTTCAAGTTTTAGTTCTCGCGCGCGTCTTATGTGGCTTAGCGAGTCCATTTACATGTATAGTAGCGGCAGGTATAATTCCCAATCTGACATTACAATGAAATCCTTGCACACGTAACAGGACATTTACAACTGGAAAATATAAGCTGGATTAGCAAACAAATAATAAGCCATATTTGTTACAAAAACAATGTCCTATTAAGCGTATGCAAATACAAATACACATTATACAATGTAAATATCAACTCATTATCATCTATATCTACTATATGATAATGAAAACATTACCATAAGGTGACCTTGAAGACTGGCTCAAAATATTTCATCTTATATATATATATATATA
>CM035179.1:11851796-11862977 GCA_020233015.1 Callinectes sapidus
GATGATGGCTGAATATGCGATCATGAGAATGGCATTGCTGAGGACGCTTGGGACGAGGAATACGAGGGCATTACTGGCGGTAGCAAGAAGCAAAGATAGTAAAGCACAACGTTTTCTCCTCACCAAGCACATATAAGGCCGTAAAACACACACCACTTGCACATCACGAGCCTTGCCCTTTATTTTTTTCATTTTTTTTTTTTCCAGATCATGGTTACAATAATCTCTCTCTCTCTCTCTCTCTCTCTCTCTCTCTCTCTCTCTCTCTCTCTCATGAACATGCTTCCGAACCTTGAATCAAAGCTCAGAGTTAAAAATAAGCATTAGTCCCCCTTCCTTCGCCACCATGAAATACACAGCGAGGGGCTATGAACATTATTTAACGAAACCAATTATAATAGTCTCGGGTCCACCTCTGTATTTTTATCTGCTTGTGCTACGACCCCATAATTATAGATGAGAGATGAAGGCGTCGGTCGAAATCGATATCGCCATCTGCTATAAATAAGAAAAAGAGGGTCGCTAGATTTAGACCGAAAGGAAGAGAGTGATGGGAGAGGGCATGGTAATGGGGGATGAAGGGGAGGCAAACTGGGTATCAGGTAAGCTTGCTAAAGAGGCAAATAGGTCGGTGTGTAAACAGGTAGATCAAGACAAGCAAACAGGTGCAGGAGACACGAGAGTCGATTGATTCCTGTTTACGAGGGCTGGCTGAGGAAAATTACTCTGCTTGAGGTGAATCGTTAATTAGGTAATGAGAAGGCGAATGCATTATGTAATTTTGCTGAACCCCCGGATGGGAAGGGAAGACAGTAACGCAGTGATTTAGATTAAAAACAAATATTAATACGCTTGAAAAATAAATACGAAAAAATACAAACTTAAAACGATAACCTTAGAAATTAAGAAGCTGCACATGTATTATGGAAACAGAAGACAAACAAAAATCCCGTCAAAAATACAAGACCAAAATTTAGTTGAACACAGAGCAGGAATGCACAAATATTCCTCAACATAACCTGGAATGAAATAGACAATTCATACATGATAATACACTAACCCGGAGCACTCACTCTCTATTCTTTCTCCTTGCTGCTCCCCATCCAACGCTCAGGTAATCCCCCTTGACTGCCTTGCCCCGCAGCCCTCAGTCTCCCGGCAGTATTCATTACCATTACCGTCATTGGCGTACATATTCATCGCTACGTTCATTATAACTCATCATTTCTGTTTTACGTTGAATCGAGGCTCTAATTAAAACATTGGGATGTATTACAGGGGGGTCGCAGACGTCGACTGCAGTATAGTCCAGCTGCCTCTCCATCACGCCTGAGAAGCAGCTTACTCCTTGGGCAGAGGGAAGGCGAGGGAAAAGGAGAGGTTGCGAAAGGAAACGAAGGGAGAAACATGAAAAAGAAAGGGCAAGACCAACTGAAGGACGAGGGAGCAACGAAAAGCAAGGCAAAGATGGCAGGTTACAGAACAGAGGAAGAGAATCGGAGGGAGAGAACAGGGAGTAGGAAAGATGAAAGAGGAAAGGAATGCAGAGTAGGCAGAGGAAAATAAATGGAGCGAGGGAGTGGATAAGATGAAGGAGGCCTCAGGTGAAATGGAAGGTGAAGGGAAGCAGAAGCGTAAAAGATAAGGCGAGGAGGAACTAAACGTATGGAATAGCATGAACAACATAATAAAATGATGCGAGAAATATGAACAAGGAAGGGAGACGCGACGTGAGATGAGGCAAGGGAGAGTTAAAACTGAGGTCAAGGAAACGAAAGAGGAAAAAACAAAAGGGAACACAATGAAAATAGATAAAAAGAGCAAACTATCACTTACAACTCATGACATCAAGCAAATGATGCATTAAAAAAAATCACAAGATCCACCCCAAAACGTAATACATTTAAAACTGATAAATAAAAAGAACACATAATAAATGAACAAATAAAACCAAATTTACAAGCGAGGAAAAATTAAAACAATAGTGAAGAAGGAGACGGGAGACAGGAAACATGGAAGCAACAGGAAATTAAAAGAAAGGAAGATAAAGGAAGCTTTAAAGAGGACCGAGGAGGGATACGAACGAGGAAGGGGAGAAGAGAATTAAAAAAAAGGATAAAGCAGGGGTGAGCAGGAGGGCAAGGCTGGTCGGAATGTGAGGAGTAACGACAATTAATACAGGAGTGGCTGGAAGAGGGAGGAGAGGAAAGGGAAGGAAAGGAAGAGGGGGAAAAAAAACTCAACTGGAGCGTAAGGGGGATGAAGAGAGATGAAAGAAGAAAGCGTTTGATGCGCCAAAGAGCGTAACAAAGAAGAAGAAGAAGAAAAAAAAACATATTACTAACTCCCTTACAAACTTCTCTATCTTCACCGCTATTCACTGAAGAAAAAAAAAATCCGTAAACCGAAGAGAACGTGTTTAAAAAATGTATTCAAGCAAAATAACGTGTTCTCAAGGTCACTCAGGCCCACATGAGAGCTTAACAGAGGTAGCAACTGAGCAAGTGTTACCTTGGAGAGACTGTGGCACGGGTGGAGAGACACGAGAGAGAGAGAGAGGGGGATGGAGAGGAGGCAGAGAGAGGTGAGTAGAGCGAGATATGAAGGAAGGTGAGGAGAAAGGGAGAGAGTGGAAACATGGGAGAGCAGTGAGGAAGATGTGGAAGAAGAGGTGGAGACAGTAAGAGGCAGGGGGAGTGCAGGTGTGGAGAGGTGGAGGCAGGGAGGAGCAGGAGCAGCGAGGGAGTGCAGTGGGTGTGGTGAATGAGGATGATGACGTATGAAGAGGCAGTAATGCAACAGGTGAGGAAGATTGGCTTAACGCTTTGTAATAACCGTGTAGCTTCATCGCTAGCACTTCAGTATCGCCCCAACGCCAGGCCTGGTCACGCGGGCACCACTCAGGGATCCACCTTTATTTACTCTCTCTCTCTCTCTCTCTCTCTCTCTCTCTCTCTCTCTCTCTCTCTCTCTCTCTCTCTCTCTCTCTCATTATTCTTCCTTTCGTGTATACCATAATTTACCATCATGTTTTACTCTCATATTACACAGGTATCTTTATTTCATCACAAATCTCTCATAGCTTGTGATCATGCCATCCATCCCCTCAGCCACAACGATGCTTCAGCTTCCTCTCAGCGTTTCCCTGCCTCATCTCCAGCCTTGCATCACCCTCTCCCTTAACACTTCATCATTCCCTCATGTGTTAACCTTACTTGTCACCTTTCCACTTTATTCAACGTATTTTCTTTTCTCATCTTATATAAGAAAAACGCGAACTTCTTCATCCACAGTTCTCAAACTATTTTTTTCCTTATGAGCATTCACCTGTTTCTTAAAATTTCGTATTTCCTTATTAATTCACTTTAAAGCTTCAAGTCATTTACTTCTTACATCTCAAACAGCTTCCAGGTGCAAAAGTCTCATCTTCCTAGCAACACTTTTCCTTTCTTCTCGCCACACACAAACAATGCGCCTCAGTGACCCTCAGCCTCTGGTGGCGCGATTACCTTCTCTTACGATCTGTTAATGGGTTGGCTGGCCTTGACTCGGCTTGACGAGGGACCTGTTTTCTCAGCCAACGCGTGCGACACCTGACACAACGACCTTCTGGCCACGCGTGTTGCGCTGTGGTTACTGCTCAGAATGTCGAGGTGTCTTCAAAAAAAAAAAAAAGGAAAAAAAATAGAAAGCTGTTCAGAAGAATTTAACGTTGGTAGGTGTTCCGAGTAGCAAAGCAATATGTTTCCTTGGTATAGTTATAAGATTTTGTTTCTTACGATATATATTCTTAGGCAAACTAAAAAAGTTTACGATTAATAAAGTGACAATGAAAATCAACTTGCCCCCCCTTTATTTCACATAACAAAAAAAAAAAAAAAAAAAAAAAAAAAAGTGATTTACAAGAGTTCCTTACTTAAAACGTAAAAAGGATTAAGTGGAACAATTACTTTTAACACTAAGCTTTATTGACTTAGTCTAGAGTAGGGTTAAAATATAATGCTGTTATATTTTGTCTCGATATATTTTGTAAGAAACAAACTTACGCTCTAACAGAGCACAAACACATCACGTACAACACAACCAGCACGTAAGAAAAGGATTCCCTCACATTTTTATGTTTCATGCAAAACAATGATTTGAGATAATTTGAGAAAACCGGTTTTTCAGCAGCGTGATATGCCATTTACAAGCTTTATTTCGCTGTCCTGGTAGCTTCCAAGTCAACATTTACAGTTCAGCAGACAAAGGTTACACAGCAAAGAGTCGTAGGCAAGAATGACCCTCTTTATACTAAAAACAAAAACATAATAGTCACAATAGTTCTACTCAATGTGTCAGAAAGAATAAGCTAAACAAACACCATTAGTTACGTTACATAATTATGAATACATAATGAAAATATCAAGATACAATAAATATCTATCACATTAATTATTTGTATAATAATATATAAACATATTTATAAATAATGATTATATAAATAGATAAACAAATAAATTATTTAATTAAACGACTAATGAATCAAATAAATAAATCATATATATGCAAGGAAAAAGAATCTAAATGAACTACGAAATCATATCACGTCTACTTCACCAACAGACTTGGAAATGCGATTACTCCCTACACATTCCGTGACAAGCGCGCGCATAGACACACACACACACACACACACACACACACACACACACACACACACACACACACACACACACACACACACACAAACAGATACACAGGCACACCCATATACAACGGTACACGCAGCCCGCCGCTCTGGACTCCACCTGGCCTCCACAACACATTCCCGGGTTATATCTGGCCACGACATCACAACCCGGGTTATGGCGCTCCGCAAGGCCTACACACGGACACACGGACACACTTCACGGCCAACACTGCTCCTGATGGTTATTCTCCTCTCGGGCGCGGGTTGCAGTCCTATAAACTTATTTTAACTATAATCGACTGTTGGGGCGGCACTGTCCGGCACTCCACCAGCTGTTGCCAACTGACATTAACCCACACGTGTTGGTATATATTTAGGAAAACGCATATATAAATACACAAATATACACACACGCGCGTGCAGTAGTGTGCAGTTATGGTACTCTCTTGTGTGCGCCTGATTGTGTGACTGTTTACATTAAAAACGTGTAGGTGCTTGTATGTGTTGGTTCAAGTCCGTGTATGTTTTGTTTGCCTCACTGTTTGTATACGTGTACGTGTCTGTGTGTGTATGCATGCACGAGTGATTTCTTTCTCTTTTATCCTACTGTTTGTCCCAGTCTGTGAATCCCGAAAAAAAAAGGAAAAGAAGAAAAAAACAGTGAGGGAATCCGGTGCTAATGTATATTATCGTGCATCCTGGTGTGCTTGTGCCATTTCGCGAACACATGCATGCAGGATTGCGCACATATGCACCTTCCCCCCTTCTCGTTGCCAGCCTGATGGTCTGCCGGGTATGTTTTTATACCAGCGCCGAGTACATCACTTGCAACATGAAGGCGCGCAACTTTATTTTACGCGTATAACTGTTTCTGCTCCTTTACTATCATGGCACTCGTGACGGCTGGACACTTCTTTTTTTTTAGGTTACCTGTCTATTTGTATACGTTTTCTTTCTTTTCTTTCTTTGCTTTATTTTATTTCAGCCGACAGCGGACAGGGGGGAAGGGAGCGATGTCGTGAAAAATAGACACACACACACACACACACACACACACCGGGCCACCTCCATACAAAAGCATATTCATGACCTCCCTCACTGAACCTAATTGGATACAGCAAAAATTTGGAAGTAAGACACAAATTGGAACTTACTTTACGATCCGAACTCCCACACTGATTAAATACACCGCCAATTATAATAAACTTACGAGAAGGAGGAAGAAGAGGAAGAGGCTGAGCAAAATACTGTAGCTGGAGAATTAAAACCTGCTCCTTCAACACATCGACATAAACTATTTTACTCAAAGAAGAGAACTGGTTGCCAATCAGTGTAGACAATGAGGCGAGTCATACTTGTAGGTAAAATAACCTTGGAATTACTTGTTCAAAACCGACTTCCTGGTCCTTGCAAGCCGTGAAGAGTTGAAAGGGAAGGCAGAAGGTTAGAAAGACGAAGGAGGAATTGCACTGGAAGGGAAAGGAGAGTTGGGAGTGGAGAAAGCAAAGGAGAATATGGAGGTAGAAGGAGAGTGCGAGAGGGAGAAAGAAGAACTGGTACAGGCAGTAGAAGGAAGGTAGGGTTCCATGAAACTGGCAGAGATGAAAATGGATCGATAAACAAGAGAGAGAGAGAGAGAGAGAGAGAGAGAGAGAGAGAGAGAGAGAGAGAGAGAGAGAGAGAGAGAGAATGCAAAGGGAGAGGCAGCAGCAAGGAGGTGGATGGGAGACTTAAGGGAAAGAAAAGGCGCGAGAGGGAACGCGAGAAGGGGAGACGAGAAAGGGGAATGTACGAGGGGATGGGGAGGACATTAAGAGGAAGGAAGGATGAGGAAAGGGACTCAAGGGAAGGGGAGAGAAGATGAGGAAGGGGAGAACGAAAGTCAAAGGAGGAACTAAGAACTAAAAAGGTAACAGAAGTGTGGAGACCAGGGAACATTTCCTTGCCATATCCCTGCTTCTGTCGGCAATGAAATATTCATTTAACTTTTACTGCTAAAGCCTTTGTGGAAGGGGCAGGGAGCGCCATTAGCCTTTTCAACAAGGAATTTCCATCCAATATTACGATGGCGATTAAGGTCGAGGCTACAGCCCGTAATTAGCATCAATAAGTCATCATAAAAGCACAATTAGCATACATAATCACCCTAACACCTTCTAATCACCACCTAACCATCACTACCCATTTTCGCCTTGCACAGCAGCACTAGGTACCGTTCCTTCACCTCCACCCCCTCCACTCCCTCCACCTCTCAGAAAGTATCCACCTTTTTACATATATCACCGTCCACAAGCAAAGCACTGCCATCACCACTACCACCACCACGCAGTTGCACAATCACCACCACACCACCACCTGTCATAACCACCAAACAGCCACCAACGTTACCATACCATTACAACAGTTCCAGCCGCCTCCTCCCCCACCCACGCCTCCACCCGCTAACCCATGGGAGCATTTGGGTTTAATGTTTCCCTCTATGTCCATTAAAATACCTCCCAATGCCATTTTTTCGGGATATGAATGTAAGCTTTTGAATACTAATGTCCGATTTTTGCTGCCACTTTCCCATGCGAATATGGATACTAGAGATAATAATGCTCATCTCGATTTTTTTTATCCACTTTTAAAAGTTAGGCGGAGCTGGAGGTGCAGTGGAGGTGGAAATGCAGTGTAGGTGGAAGGTGAGGTGTGGAGCCACGGTAAAGGAGATATAAAGATGGGAAGTATGCAGGGAGGAATTAAAAAAAAAAAAAAATGGAGTAAATACATGAAGGAAGGAAAAAGGGAAAGACGGAGAGGTGAATGATGGAGGTTGATGGATAAGGTAGTGGATGTTGAGGAAGGTACGGGTGTTGGGTGAGTCATAAAAGGTGATATAAAGGTGAATAGAGAATCGGGGAGGTGGGAGTTCCCGCTGGGGCGTAGGGGTGGGGTGAGGGGGTGGGGCGAGGGGTGTTGCGGACTGGGGTGTGATGGCCTGCCCGACATAATTAAGTTCGTATATAGGAGGCATTCCACACGCAAGCCTCGTATCGATTTCTGTACAAAGTTATCTCATTTTAATACACGTAAATTGCAGGACAACGACGCCCAAAAATGATTAGGTCAGGCAACAGGGCGTTACCATTGCATTAAATACGAGCCAATTAATACGGCGGCTATAAACACAACGTACGACGATTATTTCACGTACGAAACGTCTTGTGTACGGAGGAAAATCGGGGAAAATCAAGCACAAAACGAGACCCTCAGGGCAGCAGGCGTTCTTATCCAATACATAAATGCGCGCCACGTAGAGGAAAACTGTAATCATGTATCTCTTTTGTAATAAAAATATAAGGGCGTTCGTTCCACAGTCAATATGAATGTCCCGAGCACATGCGCTTCTTAAAACCGGATGCACTTAGGGTTCAGAATCTCAGTGGGGCCGATACGAGAGTAAGCTTTAACAAATAAGGGATATAACACCCTTCTGAGCCGGCCGTGTCATATCATAAGCATAGAAATGAGTGAATGTGGCGTATCCGGACCCTTCGGCTTCCCGAGAACGACAGCCGGTTATGTGCTCCCGGATACAGCAGCCTTGCGGTAATCTGGCCACCCTTTTTTTAGTTCTTCTTCATCTTATCGATACGAAAATTATTGATAGATGCCGCCATTGTGAGATTTGATAGGAGGCCACGTGCATAAGGGAGGTGGTGGAGGTGGTGGAGGCGAAGGAGGTGGTGGTGATGGTGATGGTGATGGTGGTAGTGGTGGTAGTGGTGGTGGTGTTGGTGGTGCAGGAGGTGGTGGTGGTGGTGGTGTTGGTGTGAATGCTGCGCCCTTCGAGTAATACTGTGATTCATGGTATTTGTCACACGTTACTGTTATGGTTATTGTCATAGTTACGGTTATTGCGTTCCTTGTTCTGGCACTGCCTACTTCTGGGCGGTCTTGATATTCTTCACCTAAAAAAATACTACCTATTCCCGTTATTCCTCAGGGGATTACTCAGAGATACTGTCATCTGGCGGGCATTATTTAGGCGTAGGCTCATGTGAAGTGGTGGGTAATGGGAAATATTCTTGATACTGATGCTTACTTAATGGCGATCTAGCAATGATTGTACTTGAGATATGATTAAAGCCTCTCTCTCTCTCTCTCTCTCTCTCTCTCTCTCTCTCTCTCTCTCTCTCTCTCTCTCTCTCTCTCTCTCTCTCTCTCTCTCTCTCTGTGTGGGGGGGGTTAGTTTTCCCCCCTCCTTTTAATATCCTTAGTCAACAAACAAGTATAATCCTCAGATCTTTGTTGTGTTTCCTCGGTTTCCCAGAATTTCATGATATGCATTAGTAAGAAAAAAAAAAAAAGAAAAAGTTCTGTTTATCCTTCAGACGCCGCAAGACTTCCTGCCTCCAAGTTTACTCCAAAAAAGAGGATAAATTTAGTCGACCTTTGGAGCTTTTACGAACAAGGAGGAGAAGGAAGAGGAGGAGGAGGAATGGTAGGCAGAGGTAGTGAGAGGCTGCAGGGCGGGCGACGGTAGGCGGGAAGCGATAGGGAAATGGTATATGTGGGCAGGAAGAGATATACGAGAAGCTGGAGACAGGAGGCGGGAAGTGGTAGGCGGTGTGTTGGAGACCGTAAGGTGGAAGAGATAAGGAGGAGGAGATGGTAGATGGTAACCGGTTCCAGCTGATCCCCCAGGCGGTAACCCATAACCTTCATTCACCCTGCACTCTACACCCGCCACCTAACCTAACCCAACACAACCTTAACTAAATATAACCATCTCACAACATGACCTAATGAAATAACCTAACCTAACCCAACCCAACCTTAACTAAATATAACCATCTCTCAACATGACCTAATGAAATAACCTAACCTATCCTAACCTAACCAAAACTAAATATAACCATCTCTCAACATGACCTAATGAAATAACCTAACCTAACCCAACCCAACCTAAACTAAATATAACCATCTCTCAACATGACCTAATGAAATAACCTAACCTAACCCAACCCAACCTTAACTAAATATAACCATCTCTCAACATGACCTAATGAAATAACCTAACCTATCCTAACCTAACCAAAACTAAATATAACCATCTCTCAACATGACCTAATGAAATAACCTAACCTAACCCAACCCAACCTAAACTAAATATAACCATCTCTCAACATGACCTAATGAAATAACCTAACCTAACCCAACCCAACCTTAACTAAATATAACCATCTCTCAACATGACCTAATGAAATAACCTAACCTATCCTAACCTAACCAAAACTAAATATAACCATCTCTCAACATGACCTAATGAAATAATCTAACTTTATCTAACCTAACAAACTCATCAACTAACATGCGCAAAGTTATTCTAGTCTAATGACCTAACCAAACGTAACCTAACCAACTCACTACTTACCCTAAACTAGCTCAATCTAATGTAGAGAAGTAATTCAACCTAATCTAACCAAACTACATGACTTAACCTACCACAATCTAATCCACCAACTAACCTAAAGTAGACTAACTTAATATAACTAACTTGAGTAATCTAATTTGATTGAATCTAATTTAATAAAACTGATCTAACCTAATTTGACTTAATTCAGGCACTTTATGTATCTTAACCGGCCTACCTAACCTAACGTAACTTAACCCAACCAATGAAACTAACGAAACTTAACTCACCAAACTTAACAAAGCCTAACCTAACCACTAAAACAAACTTAACTTAATCTAACTCAACCTAACCTAACCTAACCTAAACTAACACACAGCCACCGCCTTGTGTGTGTGTTTTTTAGCTTCACATTTCCCTGCGCAGTGTACAAAGCGTGTCCCTTTAGAATGGAAGAGTCGTGGGATGTTTCTATGTTTATGAAAGACTTGGGCGTTCATTCCCCCTCGTGTTCTGGCGACAGAGAACCCACACTTTTTGTTCCGTCTGTCAGTCTGTCTTCAGTCTCAACAAAAAAAGTGACGTCTTCATTTTTTTGTGGTTTGGGTACGAAAATAATTGTTGGGGATGGCTATAATAATTTCTAGACGTCAGATAATTATTTGATTTATTGTTATAGAATTTTTTTTTTTTTTTGAGGTTGTATTTAGTTTGGATAGAATTGTCAGAGAAATTACTGAACAGCTGCTGAACAACGAGGACTTTTTTGTCACGCTGTCCTTGTTGTTATCTCATTTATTTACTGCTATTATTTTGAAGGTCACTTTTCATTACTATTTTTCATTAGAAGTATTTTTCCTCAAACGTCATCTCTTCATAAACAAATCTGGCATTTCCTGTTGCTTTTTTTTTTTTTTTTTTTATCTTTCCTCTCTTTTCACTATTTTCAGGTTTTTAACACAATTTCTTAGATTTCCTCATGACTTTTCACAACCTTTATTTCGTCATTTCATCACCACCACCACCACCACCACCACCTTCAGTCCTTACTCTGTCTCCTCCAAATTACCTTCCCCTTTCTCTCATTATCATCGTAACCATCTCCTCCTCC